>SZWC01001165.1:185234-197068 GCA_023375785.1 Penium margaritaceum | reverse complement strand
GGGGGAAGGGGAATCTGTTGGTCCTAGGTGTAAGAATTTGCAGACTTTTCTTCCCTGGAAATAATTCTTTGTCTATTCGCAAACACTTGACAGAGAACTAATTGCCATCCGCAAGTAGTGGCGAATACTTGGCGAATGTTGACAAATGATGTAAGACTAGCACCGGATGTCGAACACACTCAAAGATCCGACGAGTAGTTTTGGACCGAAAAGTTCACGAATAGCAACGACTGCGTTCTGACGTACAGTTTGTCGAAACTCGTCGTGTGCATCAGCCACGCACCGCCAATCAGTGTAAAATGCCTCCTGGATGCTCCACGAAGCAGTGTTCCTATTCGTCATTCTCTCGAACAACGGGGATAGCCTCGAATACAAGGAGGTGGACCACCTCCACAGTACCGTACATGGCCACCACTGCTTCCACACGTCCCAACGCAGGCACTCTACAGACTATCGCCGTTGTGCATGGAGGCGGGACAGGAGGACGGTTCTTTTCTTTCCGTCCATACGGGCACGACAAACACCAGCGGAAAAATCACAGCAGCAGCAACTGCTGCTGCTGCTGCTGCTGCTGTGCCCGCTGCCGCTGCTGCACGCGGAAGCAGCAAAAGTATGTTGCGGAGAGGAGGTAGGTGGTAACACAAGAGCCATAGGGGTAAAAGTAGGCAAAATGAGACTGGCAGGCAGTGCCTACCATCCTACCTTCTGCCAAAGGGAAAGGGAAAATGAGACTGGCAGGCAGATCCTACCCACCTTCCCCACCAACTCTGCAGGCGGCGGTGGCCAATCACAAAATCCGAACGAATGAAATCCGTTCTCTCATTCACGCTCGCACGCACAAAACGAAGCCGCCACCGCCCCGTCGGTTTGTCGGAGAGAGGGACTGAACGCGCTTTCCTAAGGCGTTCACCAAAACTTCGCAGGAAATCGAGACAAGCCCGCGGTCTGTTGTTCACTAACGCAAGCGCTCACCTGCAGGGAACGAAGCCACCACCACCCCGTCGGTTTGTTGGAGCGGAGGAACGCCATGGAAGCTCATGTCGTACTGGAAGTGAAGCGCCAACAGGACCGACACCACAGCCACCGCCGCTGCCGCAAGCGGAGCCACGACACCCACCCCGCTGCGCGCCATTGCAACTACAATGGCGTCAGCTGCGCGCGCACAGCCTAACGCTTTTCGTTCTGAGCCACTGCACAGAATTCGCTGAGGGTTCAGAGTTTCCGACGTCGGCACAGGGAGGGAGGGCTCGCCGTTGGCTGTCGGTGTCGTGAGGCACGACGCAAGATACCTTGATGGGCTGCTGCTGCTGCTGCTGGAGCCGGAAACGAAATGCTGACGCACACGGGTGGCTTCTGCCCTGGGTCGCAGATCCGCGTCGCGTTGCCACGCTTTGGTGTTCGGTAATGACAAATTCGAGCATCAGTACACGATTTTGTACATCCTCAACACATGTGGATGTGTGAAGTCAAATGTGAATTATGGTTTAAACCATCTGAACTGGCCTTCGGAAAAAGAACCAAGCATGCGCTGGGATTGAAATGTGGTGAATTTTCATTGATTCCTTTGGAAGATAAAAATTTTCACGTGAAATAAATTATAATCTACATGTGGTATGGAGAAATTGTTCGACAAGCCGATTGCATGTCAACTTACCATGTTGAAGGAATGGTCCATAAACCTCATAAAGAATCTAGGTAAAGTTGAGAAAATCCCAGGTCTATGTCGTTCTAGATGTATTTCTCAATGTAATTAAAGAATAAATTATTACAAAATCCGTAAGGATTGAAATTATTCTATCACCTTTATGATTGAAGAGTAATCAACCAATATAGGAAATGACTTCATCGTTTCAAGTGAGGATGGAATCGCCCCAAATGGTAGGCATGAAAATCTAAAATGGAAAGTACAATTAGAAAAAAATTACGTAAAAAATTACCCAAACAATTATTCTGCATCAGTGAAGACATATCCCCCCCTTTGTGCCTTGACTTCACCACACGTTATGTAAGATGAATGTTCTTAGAAAAGAAACAATGAGTTACATTACTTAGTCAATGCATATTATTAAAAAATCCAAAAACATTTGAGTTACTTCTCAACCCTAATACACGATGTATTTATTTAAGAAAAAATAATTGATTGTGGATGAGAGCACATAAGACAACAGGATTTAGCACACACAACTAGTTCATAATAACAAAAAATGAAAACATCAGTTTGTGTAGGGATACACTTATAGCTCTAATGTAATGCCTATAACTCTCAGACCAACTCTACAAACAAGACGAATCATGATACAAAATTGTAAAGCTATACAAGCTAAGGAATGCACCAAGTGTTGGTGATAATTTTTTTCTTGCTTATCAACAAGAACATCTCCTTGATCCCTCTGATATGGTGGTTTTATAATAGTCTACAAGGTATTCAAGGTTGAAAAGTTACACGCTTCACGACGAAATCCAAATGACGAGTCTTTTGAGAGGATTGATATCGAAAACACCTGGAGGCTATATTCTTGAGCTAAGAAGTAAAGGAATCTTTGACTACGTAACTTCAATACCATTAAATAGTCTTGATTAAGGACTCCTTGAAAGCTCATGGCTAAAAGGTTTGAGTAAGTTGCACACAAACCTTGATAGTTGAATAACCACATAGGCCACCTCAAGTGTCTTTAGAATAATGAACGGTCACCAAGACATTTGGATAATGAACAGGAATTTGAATGGTAAACAAAGAGGTAAATGGTTACCAAAACTTGAAAAATCAAAAAGAGTTGAAGGGTCCTAAGGCTGCCATTGAATAACACTTCTCTCTTCAGAGAACATGGCCTCGATGTCCCTAAACTTTCATCATAGGAATGTCAAGCCTCTATCATGAAAAATTCAAGGGAAATCCGACCTTGTATACCATACCTTATCAACTCTTCATTCCATTGAACATCATGGCAACTGTACAAGTTGGAAACAATCTCGTATGCTTATTTTCTTAACAGAAGATAGAGTGCTTTGGGTGTATGTTGCTTTCAAAAGGCAGGATGCTAATGGTTTTTTGGAAGATAATGGATTCCTTTAGGATTTCATAAGACATAGTGGAGAGTGATGCCACTCCAAGTATCCTTGATTAGATTTAACCTTCAGGTTGTAAGGATCTTTGGTAGAAAGAGAAAAATCTTTGAAGAACAAAGATACCTTTCACATTTTTCATACACATAAAAAACTCTTATCTTAATGAAAGTTGAGGCATAATAAAATTGACTCCAATAACAATGGGGGGAGGGTGCTTCTATAAGTCTCTTCCTAGTGTTGACTTTTCCCCTCCACTTGTGCAAGGTTACGCAAAGTGATTCAGGGGTTGGAGAAACTTTTAATCCTCAACTTGCTTCATACTATTCTTGAATACCATGATAATTAGTAGTATTTGTGGAAAACGGGTTACTTACACTTACCGTAAAACCCATATTCAATGTGTATGCAGTCACTCAAGCAACCACGTTACACTCATCAGCACGTGAAAGGGTCATGAGCCTCAGACTCTAGAGTTTTTGATATCAAGAACACGCTTTGTTACATTATACCACTAGCTTGTTGCAGTGGTATACACGCTTAAGTCGATCATATAGTGTGCTTCTTTTTTTTAGGAAATACAATTATGTCATATGTCAGTTGTAATGCTCGTCCAAGAACGTCAATCGCAAAGGCTTTTTACTTACAAAATCTTCTATTTTTAAAGCTAAATAATCATAAGAAAGTTGTAAAACTCCACCCATACTTCTTCTGTGCCGTTTGTACAAGGAGGAAATTTGGAGTTTCCATCAACTTCCAACATACGAATTCTATGCGATTCGATTTCAAAACTATAACCATGTAGATCAATGCTAGATAAGGACTACATAAAACAATAAAAGATGTTAATTAATGCAAGTTATCTTACTAATTTTCTATTTTGACGTATGATATTCACTTCCTTCTTCATGGGCCGTTATTCATACTGTCATTGGCTACATTCATGTCATGATGGGGAATGAACTACTTTGAGAGGATGTTGTGAGCAATTTGTGTACATCTTAATTTTTCATATTACGTATATTAGGGAAATATTATTTTAGGAGGTAATACGCATGTCGAAAAATTCAGATGATGATAATAGGATGTCAAGCATGGCCTACGAATGGATCCAAATGCACATCAACACCAAAACAAAAGTGAGTGGCCCTTCACCATAAAGTCTTCATTGTTGAATGTGGAGGGTATTCTTGTCTTTTTTGGACATTTCTTCCAACGTAAATTTATGACTTGTCCTTTACAAGAAATGGAGAGAAGGTGCACAACAACTTTCAGAGTATTGGAGAAAATGAACTCTTCCTTGATGGTGGGTTTTTCACGAGGTTGTTAAACGATGTTCATTTCTCAAATATAACTTTTCACTAATCATCCAAAAACAAGAAAGATGGCCCCTTTTCTGAAAAAAAGTTTTATTTTAGAAGAATGCATAGTTTTTTTACTTCCTTCAATACTTGTATTTGGTCTACTTAGCTTATTCTAATGTTGCTAAGTGTGACAAGGGTAAATGTTTTGTCACAAAAAAATATTTAAATTCCTCAAGGCAAGTAGGTGAAAAATATGAAGAGAGATTGATAAAGAGTCCACTTCTCAACGCCATCAGCGTTGTAGCATTACTGTTGTAGTGAAGTGTCATTGATGCAGACAAACTATGGTGCTGTCATACCTAAAAAGCATCACATGATGACTATTAACTATGTGCGTGTTGAAGGGATACATCTTGTTGTAGGGTGTTGGATTACCATACGCTAACTATGAATGAAGATGTGTATAACTTATTCCATGCATGAGGCATGTGAGATAAAAATGGAACTTCATCTCATCCTGAGCATGATAGGTTACTTTGATGAGTTGAATTTGATAAGCACATGTTTGCTACCATATGAAGATTGTGTCTTCTTTGTGATATTCATACATGTTCTTTTTGAGAAAGAAGCTTACATGAAGCATGGATTTCAGATTGACCAGAGGTAACACTGCTTTTTTCTCTCATTTGTTTCTTTTATATATCAAATGATGAGAAAAAACTCAACATAAACAAATTTTAAAAAATGCAATCGCGTCTGAGTGTCATGATTCATAATTTGGTAGTCGTTATAAGGTCAATCTGTGTTTTCACATCTTCACAAGAGAAGGAACCTTTATTCAACTTCGGAAAAATTTGAAATAATTAAAACTCCACACCTCGTTCCACTGTGATATCTCTCTTCCTGTTTCATTTGAATTGTTATGTATATCTTCACATCCACAAACATATTTTCATTGTTGACTTCTACTATTTCGCAATTTCCATTACTCTTGACAGAGAGCATGCTATTTTGTACAAACTCAAAGTAACATAGGTATAAAAAACCCTTTTAGGGTATGCACACGAGGAAGTAGTAGACAATGTAAGCCTGGAAATTGTTGAGAAGATTAGTTGCTTTGTTTCTCATGTTGAGTAGTCTCTTCACCTCAATGATCTTTTGCATGCAAGGTAGTTAAACATGTTCCCATGTTCTTTAAACTATGTGTACCTCATGTTTTGGATCAATTTACTTCTTCACATTACATGCATGATGGGTGAATACGGCTTTGCCAATGTTGGAAGGTTTTTGGTGACAGTTTTTTTTGTTCTTAACAACAAACTTTGTTTCTTAGAAACCACGAATGAAACATGATTTTCTCTTCATAGGTCATGCATGAGATGAGAAGTGATTCTTAAGTTGTTATGATGATGTGAAAGAGTTGTTTTTGTCAATGATTCTACAAGTCTATGAGCTTTGAGTGATAGTAGACAATGGCACACTCCAAGAGCACCCCCAAATTGATCCAACACTAGACCTACTTATGTACATGAGTCTCTGCTTTGTGATCTGCTTAAATTGTTTTTTCTTTAAGTGGAAGGTAGTGGTCGCTTTCATTTGTCAAAGTGGTTTTTTCTACCTCCAATATCTCCTCATGAAATTGAAACAACTTTGTCTTACAGAGTTATTGCTTTTCCATTTGTGCAAAGACCAGTTTATCAAGCCTAAAAAAATGTCTTTAAAAACCTTGCCTTCATTATTATCCATGTGTGGTGAAAGTTTTTTCCTTAAAATATGGTGTTCAAGTTTTGATGAGGTAACTGATTTAATGTTGTAGATCATCCATAACTTCAAAGGTTTTTTTTAGCTAATGTAAACTCCCAATGTGGTCTTTTTTCCTACTCATGATGTCGTTATTCATGGACGTGGTACTATGCATTCTTATGGAACTTTTGAAGATTGCTAATGGCAGGAATTTCTATTTACCTTGCTACAAACGGAGTTATAATTAGGAGGGTAGTATCCACTAGGCAATATTGTACCCACATGTTGTTTTGAGTTTAACTTGCCAAAAAAAAATATTTGAATTGTATTGATAATTCTTTCCAACATCTTCTTGAGTAAATGATTGTAGCAATCGATTACACCTTTATACTACAAAGCATGGGATGTCAATTTCCTTTGCTTGATGACCTAATACTTGACTAGAGCGCCATATTGTTGGTACTCATGTGATCACTATCAGTGATTACGAGATCTTCCACCTTGGCCATGACTTCATGCTCCACTCCTACGAATCATTCATGAAAGGTTTTGAGGAATGCAGCTTGAGTGAATACGTGTGGATGTACTTCAAGAAATCAAGTATGAAGACCACTAAACAGTTGTTCCTAATTGTGCATTGAGCAAAGGACCCATAGATGTGTATGTAGGTAAGGTATAGTTGGTATCAAAATCTGAGTTTCAACATTGGAAGGAAGGCTTTGTGTGCGAAATTTTACTTGACATAGGATTGACAAGGATGTTCCATATTAACCTTGGATGTTGGTAAGGCTATTGAACAGGGTGTTGAAGATATATTGTTAAATATGATGCTTTTTGATATGCCCAATGCAACAATACAAGCAATATCGTGCTACACGTTTCTCTCATGAGAAGCTAGAACCAATTGAAAATGAATATTTTAAGTGTTAAGGTTGAATTTGAAGCTTGGTCATGATGGTGCATAATAATTTTTTTTCCCATTGAGTCACATGTGACTCGTATGGTTCAGACTTCCAATTCATCCATGGTGACCTTAATTCATTACATTACCAATTTTCCCATGCAAATGAGGTAAGTACCAATACGAGGCCCATAAAGCACATCGATAACTTTGTAACCATGTTCTCTTTTACTCAAGCCTTGAGGCCTTTGGTGTCCTTAACGGGTGATTGGCCCATGTTCCCATCATTACAACAAAGATTTTTCAATAAGGCCTATGGTTTTGTAAAGTAGTTACATTGAATTTTATATCTTCATTTCTTTCTTTATCAGGGGAGAAAAGATGTGGGTTGTAAAGAATCTGCTTCTTTTTAGCTGTAAAAAGGTAAGAAAATAAATGTAAGCCATATGTATGTTACAAGTCATCTTCCATCGTTTTTGTGTTATGCGATTTTTCTTCATCCTCTTCCTTTTCATCCTACTTCTCATTTTGGGTAGTAAGTTGGAGATATTTTCGTGTGTATCCATTCCTCCTTACTGGTGTTATGTAAGCTTCAACAATTTTAATCTATTTTTTTCCTATAAGGGAAGTTTGTGCTCATTTGGAGCCCTTATCGGCGTCTCCCTTGCCACGTCAATGCCCACATGTGATTCTAGAATGATTTTTTGAGAGTTATAAGGATGAGATATGAGGGTTGGAATGTTTATCGACTATCTCTAGGAGATTGAAAATGAAGTCCTTCATTGGCTTGAAGTAAGTGATGGAAATATTTATGGGGAAAATGTGTCAGCATACAAGTCATTCTTCCTAACTTGTGAGGAAACCTTACAATTGTTGAACACATGGTTAACTCGTGGCTACTTACAGTGTTGGTTGTGTTCATGGTAACATTGTTTTAAAAGTAATATCATCGACATGAAGTCTTTGTTGTGGAGATGAGGTCCATTGTATTGGAGGATGTGCTTCATGTTTCTTCATTCATTGCTAGGACAACTCATGATGTAGTGTAAAAGGAGTGATTTTTGAATGAAAGAGTCCATAAGAAGAAGCTTTTCAAAGTTATATTTTTTATCCATTTATGAAGAGTTCAACATTTATGATGAACTGACTTTTGTGTTTGTGAGAGCTTATTGCAAGGAGGTTAGATTACTTGATGGAGCTGTAGTATTAGTGCGAAAGCTTAAGGTTCTCCTATGGAGAGAAGGCAATATCGGTTTTTACTTCATACCCTTGAAGAGCTTGGTTCATGTGTCATTGCACGCTCCTAAGGATGACTCACTTTATATACAAGCCCTAGATGTTAAGCGGTTTTGGATTTTTGGTTAGATTTCTACGGATAAGGTTCTATTAAAGCCATTGATTGACTACCACCACTTGAGTGGGCGCATTTTTCCTTGAGAGTTGAATGCCGAGGTGGAGACGTATTCATTATTTAAATTTTCTCAAATTATCTTGTCCGCTTTGAGGGTGTTGTTTTTACTTCGTAAAACTACATTGTTTCAGGAGTATGGACTATATTACAAGATTTGTACTCCTCTCACAGGTGTCAACAGGTTCAAAATGGCATCATGGCCTATTCTAGGATGAGTTGTTGCAATGTATGTCACTATACAATGAGATGTTTAAAGATGGGTTAGTTTAGGATTCAGGTTTGGTGGAACGTTTTCTTGTGCATACGCTTGCATGAGGTCATTGATGTAAGTGTAAGCCTCTCTACCTTATGAGGGAAAATCATACATGATTTTTGACTTTTTCTCATGAGGTTTCCTCTTGCTTTTTGATGATGTATACTTTTTTCAACCAGCACATGTTTTTTATACATGTTATAAATTATTTTGTGTTGAAGCTAGGTGGTGTGAGCCATTAAACTCCTAGTTGAGTATTTTCATTTGGTATATGTTCTACATTTTGAGTGTTCATATCTATGCTTATTGCAAGTCTTATCCATTTTGCCTTCCTTACATGAACTTTTGTTGTTACAGACGTTATAATTGCTCCATTTCTTTTATGGTGCTTGCATTCCTTTTGAATTTTGTCGTTTGTTACGGGATACTATGTCACCTTACTTGGATACCATGTCAAGTAACAAGAACGCCTTGTGGATTAAAGCAAATGAACCTCAAGCTCTTAGCACACAGATGGTTTTTATGCGTATCATTAGACTTTAGAATGTAGAAGTATATATGCATATTCAAAGTATGGGAACTAATTCTCACCTTATGTGTAGAAAGCAGATGCAGAATATTAAGAAGATTTGAATTTGTTTAGGTTCTGAAGTGGACCAAATGGTAGGGATGCGACTTGGACACAACGAGTAAACGGTGAGTCCAAATTTACATTAGTTGATGTAATATTTTGTCATTGTAGTACATAAGGTCCAATTTCTATATAACATAAGTAGATAGCTAGATTTCAATTCTTTTGTTCTCAAAGAGATGTTAATTTCTTGGAGACAAAATTGTTATGTTGGGTAGTAGAGGCATGCTTAGGTGAGTGTCTTGAGTGCCTTTACGTAGTATCAGGGGGTGGTGGGGCTTCTTGGAGGATCGTGGCTGAGAGGTTGAAGGGAGTTGCATAAGTACTTGTTGTGATGGCATAACCATGTGGGTGGCTACATCATCACCCAAGCTTGTTTGATGGTCTCTCGGAGAATGAAGGGTCACTAGTCTTGTTGAAAGATGACGTGCTAGTGTAAGCACCATGAAGTAGCTAATGGATCATGAGAAGCTTAATGGTTCTTAGAAATTGAAGGGTCATGGGATTTCTAATAGTTAGAAATTGTCTGTTGAGAGGACATGAGATAGAAGCATAAAGAAGAATTTGTGTGGGATTTTTCAATCATTTTTGAGGAAATTTTCATAGAGAAACCGAGTGCATTCTGAAGATTATTATTATTTTAGCTTTTTCTGTTTTTATTTATTATATATTTAATGAATAGGAATCCTTTTCTACTTAGATGTATAGATGCGGAGGTTCCTTCCATTAATGCAAGTTTTTTTAAATTGTTTTCATGCATTGAGGTAACATTGATTGAATTCAAAACCCTTTGATATGGTGCTGGGCAGTGGAAGGTAAAATCTAGAAATATTCAAGGATCACAAGTTGTTTTTAGTTTTTTATAGGATTGGATTGATATTTTACATTTTATTTGAGTGAAGCATCTTCCATAAATTTATATTCTAGTCTCAATCGATGTTTTGTGATTGTTTGGTGAAAATTGTGCAAATTTTTAATGAGGGATGTTTTCACGGCTATCAGATTAACATTGTTCCAGTTTCTTGACTTTGATTTTTCTCTGTTGCATCTTTAGGTCACCTTTTGAAAAGTTTGTTTTATATGTGAGGACATCATTTGTTTTCTTCTAGCAAAAGAAAGACAATGAGAACCTAGAGGCTCGATCGGCGGTAAGAAGATCCTAGATGCCGCATTGAAAGAGAAAAGCAATGAATACAAGACGTCCATTGGTTTGTGACGCCGACGGTCCTAGTTGTACAATCATGAAAACGGCTTCGCCGTCATTTGACATTCTACGACCGTCTGTGGGTGATCGGTCTGGGGAAGTGAGATGATGTGCGCCGTCACCCGCTTCTACCCTTTGGCGCACTATGCACCAGCATCGAATGCTTTCGCTTTGCACGGGAAAACCTTGAAGAGCCGGCATGGCTGGATGGCAGACGACTTGGCAGATACTTGCCGGTCGTCGGCCAAGAGCCTTGCACTTGACCGGCAGGGAAGGGGCTCGGCATGTACGCAAGCTGCGTCGGGCGTTTGAGAGATTGTCCCAACTACGTCATCTATTCGGCTTAGACCGAAATGTAGCATTGTACAGTTTTCGTGGTCTACTCAACGGGGTATGCTATATAAGCAGTACGACCTTCGACGTTCTGGAAAATGTTCGAAGGGGGCATACTGGGCATGCAAGCCAACTCATTGCCGTAGGCCAGAGGCCGGTTCCGTCGTGCTGTGCTGTGTGCGACTGGGCCACACCACCAGCAGGAGCAGCGGCTGCTGCGGCTGCTGCGGCGGCTGCAGCGTCAGCCAGTTCTCCTGGCAATCTGCGGGGTGCTCACCGCAGCTCAAGCCCCAGCAGCAGAACTTTCGACCCCCTCTCCTTTTTCCAGGTCTGACTCCGATTTGCCCTCCAGATTTGGTCCAGGTTGCAATGCCTGGGCGTCTCCTAGTCCCATACCTTTCATGTCTTCCATCCCTTTCATTGGTCGGTTTTACCTCAATTCTCGACTATTGGGCAATTTCGCAAGTTGTCTCGCTTTTACCGAACCTATTCTTGTTCGGGCTGATGGTACTGTCGGCAATGCAGTGGCCTGTGTGTTGTTCTGACGCAGCGCCAGCAACATCTGTCTGCTTAGATGTGTAGTGTGTTCTGCGTAGACCACTCGGGCTCATTGTGTATGTTCCGAGAAAAGGCCAATGCAGTACCTTCAAGCCTCTTTCACTGAATGTTCAGTGCGTCCTACCTGTTTCCATTGGTGGCCTCCTCTCCCTTCCTCCCTCTGTCCCTCCATCCTTCCCTCCATCCCTCCATCCTTCCCTCTGTCCCTTCCTCCCTCCATCCGTCCCTCTGTCCGTCTGTTAGTCCAAATTCCATCTTTCCGTCCGTCTCTCTCCCTCTATCTCCTTCCCTGCCTCCCTGCCTCTCTCTTTCCCTCCTGTCCCTCCCTCTGACCCTCTGTCCGTCCATCCGGCTTTCCGTCCATCCGTCCCTCCTTCGCCTCTCCCTCCAGCCCTCCCTCCCTCCCTCCCTCCCTCCCTCCCTCCCTCCCTCC
>SZWC01001165.1:153870-168870 GCA_023375785.1 Penium margaritaceum | reverse complement strand
GGATGGAAGCCACGCAAGCTAACATTGGCTACTCGGTTGTGACAAGGAACACTCAAACTCAAAAGTTAGCGCCAGAGATTCAGTTGGAATTGACTAGTGTCTGGGTTGATAGCAACAATGAGGTGTGGTGAGGGATCCCTTCCACACTAACCTAGGTCCTAACCTCTGTGAGGCTGGTTACTCACTCTACCAACCAATGTGGAAAATGCAATTTGTTCTGGGGAGTGGCGTTTCCTCCGCGAGCCCTTTCGGAGGACCGATCTCCCAAACCTGGGTGTCGTCCGTTTCCCTTGAAAACTAGACCATACCAAAGTATGTATGCTGCAAACAGTCTTGCGGTCAGAATTGGCTAAGAAATTCACAGAGCAGGATTATGCTTGCCTGAACCTCGACAAGCTCTACGTTACTCATAGCAATATCCTATGACTGTCTGTAACATGAGTGACAATGGCTAGTGCCGGTGGAGTTGCATGCGCACTACGACCAAGTGCGAGACTCCACACGAGAAGACGGAAGCCATACCTCTCAAAACGATGTAAGCCCCCCCCCCCTCCATCACAAAGCACTTGCTGTCAACGTCCGCTTAGTCAGTCGTCTGCACGAGCATATACACCAACTGAGAGGTCACATCACAGATCAGTGAGATAGTGTACATGCAAATCACAACACTCCCCCATGACCAATGGACACCAGTGCACATACATGTGAGGCATTCCTATATGTCTCTTTGTAAAACTTACTATGATCACTCGGCGGTGTCTATGCTCGTGTAGATACCTTATGCAAGCCCAGCTGGTGCCAGAACGATGACGGGTGGTGGCTCCACCCACCCGCAGCTGCCTGACAGCTGCCTCCGTGCCCCGAGTGCTTGCTAGGGTGCTCTGCGGCTGTTTACATTCGCTAGAGATTTCTCGATGGAGAGGGTCATGAGCTCGATTTGCAAGGTTTACATTGCGTGTCCACTGATCGATGCGTGACCTGTATGTGTGACCAATCATAGTGTCTGGCTCAAGACTTTGCATCTCCAGGTTTGAATGGTATTGCGTTTTGATGCCTGTGCGAAGAGTTACGGCCAAAACAATGGTTTTGGGCTAGCTTTAGTACAAAACAACATTGCCGCGTGCGTCACCCACCGTGTGGCGTGCTAGGTGTTTCTGATGTGTGCATATGAATTGTCATCTCTCTCTGCATTACTAAGCTATTAGAGCTTATGAGACTCTGCGCGTCTCTCTAGCCTAACTCTTGCTCTTTCTTGCACATGCTTGCTTGCTAGTGCTCTAGCTAACTCGATTGTGTTGCCACATCTGCAACAACAAGTCTAAGAAGCTTCCTATAAGTTTTTAATGGAATCATAGTGGCCAGGCATCCCTCGTTGAGCAGCACAGCACAGACGTAGCAGTGGCAGCAGCAATGAGAGTCACAGCTAAAGCCATGGTCCCGAGAGGACCCACCAAGCCACGGTGGCCCGCCGCAGCAGATTGTAGTAGCAGAGACACCCTTGAAACCGTATCACAATGCCACCACCACATGGTAGCCAAGGGGCAGTTGGGGCACATAACGTTGAAAAGGGATCCATGAAGGATCACGGAAGTTTCACTTAAATCGTATGTACCATCTCCCCCCGAACGTGAGAGATCACAACTATCCCATATGACCACCGTTTTTGGCGCATAAAGGCTTGTTAGAAAGCTCTTGCAACAAACTATGCATGGCATGCACTCTCGTCTCATTTTGTGCCCTCTAGGTTGCAAGAAACAAAACAACATTCTCAGATCTAGATTTTTTCCGGATTTGGTCTGAAAAGAAAACGGTGAATTTTTTTACCTTTTTGGAGGAATTGTTTGCAAGAACCCACGGCCATTGCATTCAGCAGTCTCTAGAAACACCAATGCCGCCGGCCAGTGACAAGGGCAAGGGGCTGGGAAACCCCTCTTCTTCCTCCTCTTGGGGCATCATGAGTCCACTATCATGGTCACTGTTGATCGACGAGCTTTGTCTTGGACAGGATGAGATGTGTCGCCAGCAAGAGCATTAGATTGAAACGTTGTCGGAGATCTCAAAGTTAGTGAGGGATCGTTCAGGGGCCTCACAGTAGACACCAAGAGGACCTGCTAAAGCTGCATCATCCATTCAGCAGTCTACGCCCCATACCATACCGCCACCTCAATACCCCTCATTATAGGTTGACACTTGGGATGAGGAGGAGATGGAGGATGACATATGTGAGGACGAGATTCGTGTCCTTGAGGAGCGCATTTGTGAGCTACGTCTGGGGTCCCAGCCGTTCAACCCGCCACCTTCTCGCCGTCACAACTAGCCACATCTTTGAGCACCATTTACCTGTGATGGTGTTTCTCTCACGGGTGGTCTCCATGTGCCTCACCCACCCATCTCCCTAACCTGAGGTCGCGCTCCCCACGGAGCGGGGACCGAAGGACATTGAGACACCTCCACCCCGTTACGATAGCGGTGAGGGCTTTTGTTGTTGTTGGGAGACCCCGTTTAAGGTTTGGGCTGATTGTGAGGGTGTCTGGCCCTACTACCACAGCGAGTACCAAACTCGCAACACGCACCAGGTCCAAATAGCAGCGAGAGCGATGCGCGGTCTGCTCTACGCCTAGTCGCACGAGAATGTGATCAAGTTTTGCCCCTTTTTGGGCGAGGAGGGGACCAAAACTAGAACAGAACCATGCGAGGACTAGGTGCTGGCCTTGACACTGCTCGATGTAAAGACGCATGCTACAAGGGTGACTCGACTACATGATTTCCACTCCCTCAACCAGGGTCCCACAGACCTTGTACAAGACAATAGGAGACGCGCCATGCATCTTTACATGCGTCTTGGGACTAGTGGCAGGACAAAGCTGTGGGCATTCGACCCCATCATGGTGGGGGTGCACTTGGACCACGTGAAACTCTTTTTAGGCCTCAAATATGCGGCCCTTTTTGAGGTTTGGAGTCACTACAGACGCTTCCTTGGTCTCATCGTTATCTTCTTTAGACGACATCAGCTCATGAGGCATCTGTTGCCCATCACCAGAGTCCACTTATTGTAGCAATGATTGTGACCCCTCCTACGCCTTTGTTCTGGTTCACCAGTCCCACATCCACCGCTTCATCCTCCTCCTCCTCCTCCTCTACCCCGAGCGACCAAACTCAGGGCATTAAAGCAGCTACACAAGAGAAGAATGGGAAAAAAGATTCGCTGCAAGGGATAGCAACAGCAGTTACAGCCAATGAGCAGTGGTACTGGATGTTCTTGTCACTGCTACACATGTGGGGCCGCTCATTGCTACACACATTGTGAGCAGCTCCTTCATTGCCCTTGCATCATGTGCGGCCTCCAGGCGGCGCATGCGCAGCGGATGTCATCCAGTGACATACAAATGAGTTGTACCGTTCCCATGACTACAGAAGATGCCTTCCCTTTAGCAGGGAGGAGTGGTGAAATGGACCCTTGAGATTGCACAATTACAGAGTTTTATCAGATGCTAGAACTTTGTAATCAAGGAGGTGCAATTGTGTCGTCACAGCCAAGTGGTTCCCATATAGCTTGTCTTACCATGTCTTTTGCCCGTGATGATGCTTGTGGGGGAGCTCAGTCCTCTCATGATGAGGGTGGACCTGAGAGTACCGACTGTCGTACGAGTCACAGGTCCATTTTTTTCTTCGTTATCCCGAGTCCTTTTCTTCACGTTCAGCCGAGGCAGAGTTTTCTGTGACATGTTGTTCAGCCACCATACTCATTCTGAATCAGCCAGCCCTTGGTCTTCATGCAGCTTCCTTTGAGAATCCATCCAAGACTGACTATCTCTTATGTGCTTAGGGTAGGATACATCGCTGAAGTAACCCTGGCTCCACTTCCTGGGCGCTGCGCCCCTCCCCGTCAAGTTTCTCTCAGATTGGGGACGACATGTCCTCACCTTGACTAATGAATTTGCCCAGATGAGGTGGTTCTATAGCCTCCACCTCAAGAGTGATGCCGCCCTAGTAGTTTGTCTGCGGCTGGTGATGGCTAAGAACCAATCTCTTCAGACACTCCACACGTTTTGCTCGGATTGTGATGGTGATTTCTTAGGCGAGATGGAGACCTTCTTTCCTGAGAGCGATATTCTTTACCAGCTCTCTACCCCAGCTATACCACAACATAATGGCGTGTCTTAGCAATGGAACTGCACCATGGAAGATGTAGTTTGTGATATGCAGTCTCATTGCGGTATTCTAGTGTCCTTTGTCTTAGAGGGGTCTTCCTACATGACATGGGTCTGTAACCGCCAACCACACAGCCCTTTTTTGGACCATGTCACGTCGTACAAGTTCTGGTTTGGCCATCACGTCGACCTCCTTCTTGCTCGCGTTTGGGGGTGCCTAGCATATGTCTAGTACACCGAGGCTCAACAAGGGTCTAAGGTCTCACCTCGGGGCCGCATGTCTGTCTTCCTCGGTATTTCTCCACGGTCTAAGGCCTTGTGCTTTTGGGATCCCACTCATCACCGCATCGTCGAGTCCTTCATGCGGTAATGTATAGTGAGTAGTGCCTTGATGTTCTAGATGAGAGGAAATGAGGAAGAGCAAATCAAGAGATCATCAACATACACAATGAGAGCAACAAGGACATTGTTGACACATCGAATTAACAAGGAAGGATTTAACATACTGTGCATGAACCCCCCGCTTTTCAACGTGCGACATATCTCTTTGTTCCAACATCAGGGTGCTTGCTTTAGCCCATACCGTGCCTTCAGTAGAAACCATACCCGGCCAGTACCATCGTCAAAACCTGGTGGTTGTTCCACATAAAGCTCCTCATCTAAGGGACCAGTCAAGAAAGCATTTTATACATCCATCTGATGGACCTTCAAGTCCTCAAGACCTGCAACCCCAAGCAAGACACGGCTCCATGCCAGTGTTGACCTTGGTCCCTCGAACCTTGGAACATCGATGTCCACCTCGAGACATTGATGTAGCCACAATGGACCACATCGATGTGGTTGCAGCCAGGTGGGGGAATTTTGGCCACATTTTGGCCACATGTGTGTGGGAATTTGTGAATCAGTGAAATTAACTACATTTCCAGCATCTGTATTCTAAGTGCCAAAAAGGTTAACTTGACAACACCTTTTATTGCATCCCCAAAGTGAAACACCATGTCACCATGTAATCTACCCATGTTACTATGTGTCCATGTCATCATGTCACCATGTCACCATGTTACTATGTCACCATGTTCCTATGTCACTATATGACACTCTGATTCTGGTCAATTGTTGCATGCAATATTCAAAGGAAGCAAACACACATTGCAAAGAAACTCATAGATTTCAAAAGTCACAATTTGCATTCATCACAGCTATGGAATGACAGCATCTACTTGTACTTCTTTGTAACAGTAGCAGCACTGCGCTTTGTAGCAAGATTCCTAGCTGCCACTGTTGCTACTAAAGTGCCACCTGCCTGACGCTTGGACACCCTAGATGCTGCTAGGGCAGCTAGAGCAGCACACTTGGAGCTGCTCTTTGCCCTGCCAATGCGGGAGGCAGTAGTTGAAGCTGGATCACGCCCTGCTCCTCCCTCACTGGTACCATGCTCTCCTGCTCCGCCCTCTCCAGCACCCTGTTCTCTTGCTCCACCCTCTCCAGCACCTTGTTCTCCTGATCCACCCTCTCAAACACCTTGTTCTACTGCACCCTCTCCAGCACTTGGTTCTCTTACCCCTCCTCCTCAATCACCCTGATCAACTTTTTCCACCTCCTCAACAAGCTGCTCACCTGCCACTCCTCCCTCTCCTGCACCCATCCCTCCTTCCGCTCTATCAGCACATGCATTTCTGGTGCTTGCTCCTCCTCCACTTATCGCTGCCCTGCTCGTGCTTGCTCCCCCCCCACTTGCCGGTGCCCTGGTGGTGCTTGCTCCTCCTCTACCTGCCGCTACCCTGGTGCTTGCTGACTTCTCCTGTGCACGAACACGCACTGGCCGTGCATGAGGGAGACCAGGCGTGTTGTTCATGACACGCACGAGGACCATGACCTCCACAACATCCTCCTCTCCCACCACTTCCTCCTCCTCCTCCTCCCCCTGACCCTCATCATCAGTCTCCCAATCCTCCTCGGGCTCACTCAGCACACCTTCCTCCACCACCTCTCTATCATCCTCACTAGCATCTGCTTCTGCCTCTGCGTCTACTTCACCTGTTGCAGCCCTCGCCAGGTCCCTTGCTGCTCTGTGTCCATTCCTGCCATAGTGCTTGCGCAAACGCACGTGACACCGCACGAGGAGCTCTAAGGTTGCCACCTTCAGCCGGTTCCTCTTGGCGGTATGAATGAGCTCATGCACTGAGAAAATGCGTTCACACTCACATGATGAGCAAGGTTGAGACAGGATCTTGAGAGCCAGATCCCTGAGCACAGGCTATGCACACATGTAGTTAACATGCCACTCGACAGCAGTCATGGTAACGCATTGCACCTTTGCAACAGCTGCGACAGCCTTCGCATTCCTGCGTGTAGACACCATCGGGTCCTGGACTACGCTCGTCTGCCCCAGCTGGAAGGCTCCCATCTCTTTCATGATGACGTCCTACTAATCCTCTGGAACCAGGGCCTCTACAACAGCCTCCCAAGACTCCAAGGTGGTGGAGTCAGTGGAAAGGTCATTCCCAAAGTATTCTAGATGCAAACGTCGGGCAGCTGCATAAAGGGGACAAGACATGTCCTTTGACCAACGCTCGTCCAACCTCCCCAAGACAAAGTTGACATGGCATTCTTCCACCTTACTCGGCTTCCTCCCTTTCTTCTTGGTCAGGGCCTTCAGCTGCTCAGCACAGTCCAGCAGTCCCTCATAAACCTGCCCTGCCCCCCCACAAGGGGCGTCAGCCACCCGCAACACCTTCACCAGTGGCAACAGCACATCCTTCAACACACCTGACGCACCTTCACCCAAAAAACCTTGTGACGGATGAGTGCCCTCACCTCCTTCTTCCTGCTTCTGAATCCTGTATCCCTGCTTGAATCAATGAGCTTCCACAATGGCAGCTGCACAAACTCCTCCACCTCTGCTCTCAGCTCCAAGAGCCTATCCACCATGTCGAAGACAGAGGCAAAGCGGGTGTCACACCTGGTCTTCAGCACCTTGCCTCCGTTTTGTCCTTTAGCCATGTCCGAGGCATGGCGTTGTTCCTGAAAAATGCAATGATCTTCTCACACTTCCCAATGATCCCCGCACCCCATGCAGACTTGCCAACATCCTTCAGAATGAGATCAATGTTGTGGACACAACAGCCTTGGAAGAACAGCCTCGGATACCGCACTCTCAGGTCTGAAAAGGCCTTTTTGTTCACAGAAGCACTGTCACAGATGACTGAAATGACTTTGTCCTCGCCCATTGTCTAAATTGCTACAGCAATCATGCTTGCTATCTGGTCTCCATCTGTGGTCAAGCCGCTGGCATCACGAAAAAAACGGGTGAATAATCCCCATGTCATTCACTGCCATGGCATTGTACACAGGCCTAACCTGCCTGTCAGACCACTCGTCGACAGCAAGGCTGGTGCCGTATGTTGACCAACCCTGCATCAAGGGAGCGTCGAGCTCGGCCAACTCAGTGTCTAGCCTGGGCAACAGTTCACCAGTCACTGTGTCTCTGCTTAGAAGCCTGAAACTTGGAGTAGTTTTCCTGGCCCACCTGATGACTTCCATGAGAACTGGTTCTCTGCAGAAAGAGATAGGGTTTCCGGTGATGCACGTCAGTTTGACAGTTTCCAGTTGGCAGTGTTCGTTCTTTTACTTGTCAGTGTGCTCAACCATGGTGGTCTGGCGGAATGAAGCAGCCGTGTTGATGTGAAAGAGCGGTATCTCACCCTCAATGGTTCTTGATGCTGCCAGCCTGTTGGGACCCGCTGCTTTCTGTTGCTGCTATGCCTCCTCATCGTTGGAGTCTAGGTGCAACGCCATCCCCCCAGCTGATGCTTTCACCTCCTTGTCATGTGCCTCTGACAACTTGAGCCACGCAACCGGCTTGTCCTTGGTTCCCCATTCAGCACCTTCTCCCTTGTAGTGCTCCACGATATGCGGCTGCCATCTTGCTGGGGGAGGAGGCATGCGCTCAAGGCCGAGAGCATCACGACATGTTGGGGGAAGATGTGGACACTTGTCCACATTTGGATTGTTGCATGCGAAGTGCCCGCGGATGCGGACACATGTTCCGCTCACTTTCTTGGCACAAGCTCCGGGGATGAAGCCAACCCATCTTTGCCGGCGTTGCGCATGGTTGGCAGTGTTTGGACAGCTCCTTGGTGAGGATATTGTCAATGCGCCGGATAGCAACGGTCTAGAAAACGGGTCCCGACATGGGAGGCCACCAACCGCTCTTAGTATTGCAACCAAGATAACATATCACCCTCGAACGAGGGATCCACACTTTAGGTTCGTTTGGTTTGCATCCTCACGAAGTCCGCATGTTGGTCTTTAGTGTCTACCTTTGGTTGGACACTCTGTGAGTAGTCTCAAAGGCAAGAGCTGTAAATGGATGCATGCAAGGTACAGGCTTTTATACTTACAGAGCTTTGCTAAAGCTTCTGCTTGTAGTGGCTCCAGTGGAGCCAACCTTAACCTACAGCCCTACTTGGCGCGTCCTTAGACCGCCCAGTGTCATCCTCAAGACAGGCTCTAGTAAGTTTCCTAGAAGCTTCCTAACCCAGTTTTGGCCACAAAGAAAATTGCGGCCGTCGCGGGGTTTGAACCCGCAACCTCTCTTTTGAGACTCCGGTGCCTATTCAACCAAGCCAAAAAGGTATGGTTCCTATGATGAGCCACAGGGGACATACCCATTATGGGCAGTGCATTCCTGCAGTCCTACTTGGCACGTCCGTAGACCGCCAAGTGTCATCCTCAAGGCAGGCTCTAGTAAGTTTCCTAGAAGCTTCCTGACCCAGTTTTGGCCACAAAGAAAATTGCGGCCGTCGCGGGGTTTGAACCCGCAACCTCTCGTTTTGAGACTCCAGTGCCTATTGAACCAAGCCAAAAAGGTATGGTTCTTATGATGAGCCACAGGGGACATACCCATTATGGGCAGCGCATTCCTGGCCCATCTCAAAACATGTCAAGGGGACATACTCCATAGAGCAGTGCAGTGTGTGTCCTTTTCTGTATGTGTAGCTAGCCAGCTAGGCATTGGACAAGGTGCATACTATTTCAACAGATATCACCAGTGAGCTTGCGCATCCTTGGTGGATTCCACCTGCTAGTGTCAAACTGGCCAGGCACGGCAGACGTTGGGGTAACCGAGGGGCTTGATGCACCAGTGGAGCCTCTGTTGGTGCTTGGCTGAGAGCTTGGCTGACAGACCCGCCGGGCTACTCCCGGCGGTGAGGGCCAAAATTTTCTAAGTGCTCACGACATTGTCAAATAGAGCATAGGTGTGTCACTGTGAGTATGGAGTGGCGGAGTATCGAGTAGCGGCATCAGCATCTACCAGACGCCGACGCCGCCGCCGCAAACGAGTGTCTGATCTGTTGCCGAATCGACGGTGCACGAGCGTTCGCAAGATTGATGGTTCATGATCCGTCGGCACATCAATGGTGCACAATTCACTGTAAGCGTCTTGCATTGTTATGCAATGAAAACCGTATGAAACAATCAGTTTGCATGTTCGAACCTACCAATACACAAATTTGCATTGAAAGAAGTTTAGTGAAACCTCCTATTGTTGGAAAAAACAATATGAAAATTTTGTGATCAGGAATTTGATGCACAAACTACGGGTATGAAGTGACATTTTTGACATGAAATGTTTCGAGAATGATTTATCGAACTGTACCCTATCCGTATCGATAAGAGTTTTTTCAACGATCCAATGCAATGCATGTGACTGGCCCTCGGAATGTCCGCTCAGAATGAAGCTAACTTGCCTCCTCTCATTCCAGGCTGTCATATGTGTCATTGCTATCTAACCTCCCCATTGGTCAAATCTCAGCTAAGCCATGCCACATGTCATTGTCATTACCAGCACTGTGACTGTGGCATCATGCGTGCATGTGAAGTGCTTCCAGGTTGTCCGAAGCCGAACCGGGCATCTCCTCTTGTCTGGGATTTGTGCTTGGACGTCTCAGCCGTGTTCGAAAATAAGGCGCCGGTAGGTCCCGGTCACACATATGCCACTACACCACATCGATGCTACATCGATGTGGCTCGATGTGCCGAGGTCATTGTAGGGGCCCTCCAACGAGCATCGAAGGCAACACTGCTCTAGGCATACTTGCCCACTGGAGCATACGTGTCTGTAAAGTCTTGACCGGGCACCTGATGAAATCCTTTGGGCACAAGGCGTGCCTTATATGTCTCTAGAAGACCATTTAAGTCCTTTTCGAACTTGTACACCCACTTCAAGTTTATTGCCTTCCACCCAGGTGGAAGTGGGACGAGCTTGTAGACGCCATGCTCAGGTAGGGCATTCAATTCGTCGACCATCGCTTTCTCCTACTCTGCGGCATCAGGATGTTCTCTTGCCTCTTCCACTGTCAAAGGATCTGTGTGGGGTGTTTCAAGACTGGTTGGGCGGACAGTGTGATAGAACTGTCTGTATTTTACTCTAGCCACGTTTCGTTGCATCGGACAGACTGGGTCAGGCTGTGCAGTAGTGTTTGTGTCAGATATGGAGGGGGATGCATGGTTATCTGGTTTTGAAAGCCTGTTAGTGGAGTCAGATGACGCCTCAAGGGCGTCACCAGTCTGTTCTGTGGACCGTGGTTGTCCTGGCTGCACTTCAGCAACAGATACAAAAACAGGGACTGTGAATGTCGGTACGTGTTTCAGGGTCTTGAAAACCTTGTATGGCATGTGCTCCAAGAAGGATGCATCTCAACTTTCCACAGAAAAAGCATGGACGGGATCCCAAAACCTCCATGCTTTCAAAGCATGAGAGACTCCTACACTGACGCACCATCAGCCATGTGGACTCAGCTTGAAACTCCTTTGTGGTTCTACAAACCACACGCATGCCATCGTGCCCCACACCCAGGCGGCACACAGATCTGCCCGTTGTTTGAACCACCTTTCCCATTGAGTGATACCCTTTGGCAAGGGTCCCTGGGGCTCTTGGTTCCATACCCAGGTGATGTCCTTGACGGCCTCTTTCCAGATCCAGAACGACAGGCCCGACTCAGCCAGTAACGTGCGCAATGCGTCCCCTATTGTTTTGTGCCACCTTTTAGCCACTCCATTCGGTTCATGAGTATATGGACCTGTGGTTTGATGCACCATTCCCTTGGCCTTGAGTTCAATTTCAAGAGGGCCGAAGAACTCCCCGCCCCGGTCTGTACACAAAATGCGTAGAGAGCAACTTGTTTGCCACTCAGCCAGTGGAATCTACTCCATGATTGCTCGCTGTGCGTCTGCTGTAGCTTTCAGCAAAAAGGCCGAGCGGAATCGACGGTAGTCATCTGTAAGTGTCAGTATGCATTGTGACGCGTATTGCACAGAGGTAATTGGTATCGGTCCTGTGACGTCTGCAGGTACCAGTTGGAGTGCTTTTGTACTCATGTGTTAAGACACGGGGAAACTCTGTTGATGTGCTTTCCCTTCTTGATTGACCAGACAAGATGTCGCCTTCAAACCAAGTGGACAGTCTTCGGGACTCAAACCAAGGACAGGTTGGTGCTTCACCAAACCAATGACCAGTTCCGCGTTAACCTGTGCCAGTTACCTATGTATGAGTTCTTTCTTCCATGGATCCGTGTTCTTTATTACATGTGTTTGTGCTCAGTTTGATGGGAAGGCAGGAAACAGTGTCAGTCGGTACAACATGTCGTGATGTAGTAGCCCGTCAGCCAGCAGTTCTCCATTCACATCATGGATCATGCACGTCTGATCACGCGTGAGTGTGGAGGTGCCCGCTTGTCGATCCAATTTCCCCCCCAGCAGCAGGAAACCAGTCAGCCACATGACCCCACCAGGCGCTTGAAGCGCAACAGTCCCAATGCCTTCAACCCTCAGCACCTCCCAAGAGCCAGTCCGCACACCTTGCATATCATGCATAGCATAGAGCGATACGAACAGGAGACGATGCAAGTCTTGGACCTGAGTGCTGAGTGGTCGTTGAGAGCTCTGGTGAGTGAAGATCTGGAAGCGCCCCCTGAGAGTCGCCAGCGGGCACGGCTTCCATCGTGTTGTACACAGGTTGTGCCCACTCTGGCACTGGGACTGGTGCCGTGGCAAACGGCGAGACATAGTAGGGCCCGGGATACACGAATGGTGTTGGGATTGGCTGCTGTTGTATGTACTGCAGCTGCGGGGAGAATCCCATAGTGACTGCTACCACAGCCTGTTTGAATGTTGTTCAGGCCCGTTGGATCCTCTGGGCTGCATGGGTGGCATCTATGCCAGGCGACACTGTTGATGCTGAGGCTGCTGCTACCACTGCTGCTGCTGCCACTATTGATGATGCGGCAGCTGTAGTTGCTGCCTCGCCATCGTTTGGCGTTGAAGTGTGGAGCACCTACCACTGAAGTGTCCAGTCTGGTTTCAGTAGCTGCATCCGTTACGGCCACCCCAGTGGCCGCCACCACGACCGCCACCACGGCGGCCACCCCCGCCTCCGCCTCTCTGGGAACGTTGGCCACTGACCCCGCCGCCTCGGGTTTGCATGTTGTGAGCGGCAGCAGCAGCCACTACGGAGGTGCTATGGTGTGTGTATGCAGGTGGTGAGGTAGATGACCCACGCTTCACCTTTCATAATGTCTTCATAACTCTGCAGTTCCTCAAACGGTTGAGAGGTCTATGTTCTCTATCTCGGCCACCGGGTGGCGTCGAAAGGTTTCGCATCGGAACTCCTTGTACTTTTCTCCAAGGTGGAGCAGTGCCATGTCCAACCACTTGAGAATACCGCAGAGCGCACCAAGGCCAAGAAGGCGTCGGCGTATGTCCATTGCATTTGTCCCAGTACTCGGTGATAGGTACTCCAGGCTTAGTGTGCAGATTCCTCAGCCCGTTTCGCAAGGTCACGACAAGATTCATGCCCCGCTCCTCATGACGGGTGGAGAGATGCCTCCAAGCGTCATGCAGCCGGGGCATTCCACTACGAGAGTCACACGGTTCTACACCCTTTCCTCCTAATCGGAAGTGACGCAGTGCACACGACTGCTTATCAGAGAGGGCACGGAATAAGCCATTAATGGCATGCAGCAACATGTGATCGCTTGCAGCATCCCGCACTTCAAGTAGGGTTGTGGACTGGCCAAATTTCTGCAACAATTCGCCGAGCCCTCTTTGGGCCCAGATTTCTGCCGAGAGCTCAGAGCTCTTTAAGGAAACCGTCGGAGTAGTCCCTGGACCCTGCACAGCCACCCTAGCGACCCCATCCACTTTGTCCAGCCCAAAACACACGGGTGGGCACTCCGAGGTGCGAGGGGAAAGGTGTGGATGGAGGTAGTGCAGCTCACGCCCTCCCTCCGGCCTCTACGGCGTGCACGATGGCCTACTTCGCCTCGCGCGCTGTTCCCGGGCGCCTTTGCCGCTCGCTTACGGCCTGTGCGTCCTCCTACACCCCGTCGACCCTCACCGAACTCGCATGCTAAAGGCGGCCGCCACCCTTGTCGGCTCCTCCGGTCAGCTCCCTTGCGCCCTAATACCATGTGATTGAAGCCACGGTTCAAATGCAACAGACTGCTCAAAATGATGTACAATAAGCCATGATAGGTCCAGATCTAAGTCCAAAAGGAACAAAAAAAATCTAAGTGCCTAAGTAACAGGGAACCCTCCCTGTGACGGGTGAAGCTCATTAGTCAAGCCTCCTGTTGGCCGGTGAGCAAAACTCGCCGGCGAACAGCGAGGGTAAGGGCGAACTTGGCCCTTGACCCGGAAATGGTGCGACACTAGCCACGCCTACCCTCAGCGGCCAAACTATGCCAGTACTTGCGAAAACCTGTTCTGGTCCTGAACACTATCAACTTTGAGGTCTCATCTAGGTCTGTCAATCAAAGTGATCAGTGTGGTCTAGTCCAACACCAAGGACTGAAGTAGGTCATGGAGCAGGCATGGGCCGACAGCCAGTGGCCGGCGGGAGACATGGGACTGTGCGGTCAAGAGAGGATACCCGAGCGTCGTATGCAATCTCTACATGTAGCGTGAATCACCACCGGCCGCCGGATCCGCATGCACAGCACACCCACGGCCAAACACGAGGCAAGCGATGTTTACAAGGCAAGTTTTCCAGGCTCTATTTGCTCCATGGAAAACTGAGTTAAAAACTTACTCGGTTTTAGCTAGAAGCCCCTTGTATTCATCAAACGTGACTTTGAGTTACATAGCCTTTTCCCTAAGTACTAATCGCTTACACTTACAGCCGCCTCCACTTCATGTGCGATCCAGTTGATTGAACAGTGCAAATTTTTGCATCGGCCTCCACCAAGTATTGAGTGCAATCTTTCCAAATTTTTTTAACAGCTTTATGCGTTCACGGGCTGCGAAGCAGCAGCCGCCTCCTGGTTGAGCATGCCCGGGACACGCCGTGTGGGACTGCGCATGGTCACAAACTCCTCCGCTGCCGTTGGGTGGATTCCAACCTGAGGATGACACGCAGACATCCACAGGAAAGCAGCAAGTCACCCAACAAAGAAGAAAGAAGAAAGAAGAAAGGCTGCATCTTGCACGCACACTGCATGACAACAGCAGGATGCCAACCTACCCGTGGATCCGCCGGATGTACGCCCAAAGACCACTTTTTGAGGGGTTCCCAGAGACAACTCAACCTTGAAGGTCTTCACTGTACTTGGGGCAATGATTCTGGCCGTCTACTACTTCTGTGGACATAGACCAGATTCAGGTTTGCTGTTAAGTGCCACAGCACGCTTGAGATGTGAACACGGCGACTCGTCGGTACATCATTGTGTTCATGTGCTGATGATGGTGATGGTGATGGCGATGGCAATGGTCATGGTCATGGTCATGGTGATGGTGATGGCGATGGCGATGGTGATGGCGATGGCGATGGCGATGGCGATGGCGATGG
>SZWC01001165.1:40593-72446 GCA_023375785.1 Penium margaritaceum | reverse complement strand
TAGGCATAGACATAGACATAGACATAGACATAGACATAGACATAGATATAGACATAGACATAGACATAGACATGGACATAGACATAGACATGGACATAGACATAGACATAGACATAGACATAGACATAGACATAGACATAGACATAGACATTGACTCTGACAGATACATCGACATAGAAGCACACACACTCCTCTCACTATATAAAATCCAGATCCTGTGTAAACATAGAGCAAGGTTTTCATGCAAATTGTCTTCATGCATGGTCATGCAATGTCATGAAAAAGCATGTAATGTGGAGGCCGTGTAGTAACCAGCAAGGTCATGGAATGACATGCAGTGTCTCCGGGCCACACCGTGGCTTTCTTTTGAATCTGTTGCATGTGTGCATGATGTAGAGCCACTACAGCGTGCTGGTTGAGGAGGGCCTACAAAAGGATGGCCACCCCCACAAAAACCCTTGCCATATATTCCTCTGCAGTGTGGCCTCTGCACAGGCCTTCAACTCCCTGTCAAGGCCTCTAGAAAAGGCGCCCAGCGTCTCCGTCGCCGGAAACCAATTACCACCCCATCCCTCCCTGCTACCACCCTCCATTGCTCATACTTCCTCTCCTTTGGTCTCACCGCCTGATCGATTACATTCCCCTCCCATTCTGCCATCTGTGGCCCCATGCTTGACCGCTAAGGGTCTCTCATAACCACATCAAGGACAAGCAAGTGTCCTATTGCACGTGTTGACATTGTGTGTTCCTCACCATGCATGCCGTTGATCATATTCCTTGGTTTAACTACTAGGAAGTGGTTGAACATCTGATCTGGTTTCATGTTTGGATTTTTTGGATTTTTCCATGCAGTATTGAGCTTTTAATCACTCAATTGGAGTGTATCTTTTGAAGGTTAGCCTAGCCCAAAGTTTGGGTCATTGATGGGTGGAATCTTGTATCCTTCATGGGTGACAGGATACTCCACCACTGGTGATCGGGGTTCAACTCCAACAGGATCCAAATCACCAGAGCCACAAAGAAGATGAACACGGACACCTCCTTGACTAGGATGAACTCCTCCTTGAATTCTGGGTCTAAGGATGCACACATGTCCTCGGCATAACAGTTTTAGAATCGCAATATCGGCTCCAGAATCAGAATAATGGTTCCGATCCCAAAATCTGAGAACCATCCCAAAATCGAGGTTCCATGACCCGGGCTCTAGTGGAAGGAAGGAGGGGGGATTGGAAGAATGTTGGCCATGAGATGCTAGTGATTTATAATGGAGGAGACTCGTTTGAATCCTCACGATTGTAATGAATGGCAGAACCTCTTGCAAAGGCGGCCTTTGCTGTAGGTGAGGCTCACATGCGAGCCTCAACTGCATGCACGGGCCCTGCCTAACTGCCTCAACACCACACACGGGCCAAGCCGGGTTGTCTTTCCAAGCTGTGTTGAATGTTGTAAAGCACAAATTGTGCCAAGAGGGGGAGGTCGTGTAATTGCTGATATGGCATTGAATGATGCCACATGGGCAGGCTGCTCCGACTTGACTGGCCTCATGACCGTGCGGAACACTGAGAGGTCCTCAATTCCGGCCTTTTGTGTTCGACTCTGAGACCCAAACAGCACCTGTTTTGTTAATTTATGCCTTATTTATTTGTGTTCCTGGAACGGTGAGTGGAATCACAATTATGAGAAACCGGGATTCTGGAACCGGAATAGTGATTCCGATCCGTACCCAGGATAGGAACCGCAATTCCGGTTCTATAATCAGAATCATGATTCTGAACTGGTGTGCACCCATATCTGGGTCAAAGAAGGGTGTTTTGATAGGTCACCGTTGAAGCACCTCTCCTGGCCGAGCGAGTAAGGCATGGTCGATGGCTCCTCCAAGGGATGCTTTGATGGTCGTAGTAGGGGCTCTACTTCTCCAAGTGGGACGTCCTTGTATGTGTTGGAAAGCTTGTATCATAGGCCCTAAGGATCTGATGCAACCCTACTATGCTGAGCAATAAAACTATGCTTCGATCCAATTCTCCTGAATGCAATAGGTTTCTGTCCACTCCTAGTCTGTGATACTTGTGCAGAAACTATTGACAACTCATGTCCATTGGCTTCCCCAGGTATTGATAGCATGCAGCAGTAAGGGATGAGCATCCTTGAGGGTGCCTCCATACCCACTAGAGGTGGGTATGGAGGCAAAGGATTATGGACCCAAGTGCCTAGAAGGACCCTAGCTCTACCACTTTCACGCTACCACCACGTGCCATGACAACGGTCGAACAAGAGAGCATCAATATCGACCCGAAGTTTGATGGGAATGGCTTCCTCTTGGAGAGGTGGAAGTTTGTGGTCCACCTTAATGATACGGGCTTCCTTCAGCAGGTCAAGGGTAAAGAAACCGCTCCTCCGGATACCGCAATGGCGGAGGAAGTGGACAAGTACAAGAAGAAGGTGCTTCCTTCCTGGGTGTCAGCGCAAGCTCTGACATAGTGCACACTCATTCAAGGATGCACGGAGGCTGCAGAGGCTTGGAAAAAACAGCAATCGATCTATGAATCCAGAAACCTTGCTAACTAGTTGCTCTTCTTGAAGAGGCTCGTCGCCCTACGATCCGATGAAGACAACAACATCATGGAAATTCTGCAGTAGATTGAGCCCCTTATTGCCAAAGTGCATAGCCACTGGGTGGAAGGTTGAGAAATCCTACACTCTCATCTGCAAGCCATNGAGAGAGAGAGAGAGAGAGAGAGAGAGAGTGAGAGAGAGAGAGAGAGAGAAAGAGAGAGAGAGAGAGAGAGAGAGAGAGAGAGGGGCAGCATTGACTTCCATCTATGCCCTCCACCCTCAAGGAGGAAGGGGAGGAAAGAATGGGAAGGGTGCCATGGACGGCACCAAGAGAGGTGACACGAAGGGAAAGTGCTACAACTGTGGCGAAGTGGGCCACTACGCAAGTGAATTCTCCAACAAGAGGTCAAAACAGCCCAAGAAGGACAGGAGGAAGGACATCCAGGTCTTGATGGCCAGTGAGTTTGCCGACTTGACAGATTCGGAAGTCACCGATATCAAATAAGACTGCTACACTCAATGGAACTGGAAGGCATTCTTCACCTACGACGCCACTGAGCAGTGCATGAAAGTGGCCAATGGAAAAACAGAGTTGGCTGTGGATGAAGTCAATGTTTGCATCAAGTTGGTGGTAAACATAAAGTTTATTCCATGCACCATCTACAACGTGCTCCACATGTCCAACTTTGAGGCAGACCCACTATCAGTGAGCCGCCTTACGAACAAGGGGCTCGCGATGCTTTTCAACAAGGAGGCCATTATCTAGAAGGAGGGGGGTGGTGAGGTGATTGAATATGGCAAGAGGGAGGAGGTCCTATACCTTATCCACACCCAGGTTCTCACTTATGTAGTGAGGACCAACGCCGCCCACCTCACTTTTGACATGGTGTATCCCTTGCTCTAACTGCTGTTGATCGTAATCCCTGGTTCAATCACTGAGGAGTGGTCAAACACCTGATCTGACTTTAGATTTGGATTTTTTGGATTTTTCCATGAAACATCGAGCTTTGAATCGTTCAATTTGAGTGAGTTTTCAGAAAGTTGACCTAGCCTGAAAATTCAGAAAGTTAACCTTACCGAGCTCCAAATGCACCAGGGGCATGAATAATGTGACCATGAGGACCTCCTTGACCAGGGTGAACTTCTCCTTAACTTCTGGGCGAGGAAAGGCGCTTCGACAAAGACATCGTCGAAGCGCCTCCCGTTGCCTAGCGAACAAGGCAATGTGGGCGGCTCCACCAAGGGTTACTTCGACGGCCGTAGCAGGAGCTCTACTGCTCCAATTTGGACGTGCTTGGATGCGTTGGAAAGCTTAGATTTCATGATTTAAGAATTTTATGTAATCTCACTGTGCTAACTTACAAAAACGTATTTTGATTCAGCTCTACTGAATGCGACGTCTTCTGCCCACTTTCATCTGTGATCCTTGTGCTCCACACTCTTCACGATTGGTATCCATTGGCTGCCCAGACATTGGTAGCATGTATGAGCAATAGCTAGGCATCCTTGAGGGTGCATCCACACCCACTACTGCCAACAAAGGGTTATGGGCCCACTTTCTAGAAGGATCCTATCGCTATAACATTCACGCTACCACTGCACGCCATGACAATGACCGAGGAAGAGAGCGGCATGGACATCCTTACAGCTGACAGGAGGGACTTCCCCTTGTAGAGGTGGACCATGGAGGTCTACCTTGATGACAAGGGACTGCTTGATCTAGTCAGAAGTGAAGAGAGAGCTCTTGCGGCGTCCGCGACGGCCGAGGAGGTGGAGGTGTTTGAGAAGCGCAATAGCGAGGCGCTTGCTTTGATCGTGAAGGTGTTGTGCCTGGCACAACGCGCGCATGTCCAAGGATATAGGAAGGTCATGGAGGCTTCGGCACGGCTCTGTATTGCAAACAACCCGTCGTGTCTTCAGCAACATCTCCTCCTCGTCAAACGGTTTTTCACCCTCCAAGCCAATGAGGAGACGAGCCCGTCGGAGCTCGTGCAAGAGGTGGAGACGATGGTGTCCCGCTGTCATCAGGCGAGATGGGCCATTGAATTCCACTTGCAAATAGCGACGCACCTCTTGGCCCTTCCTAACATTCGGGCCTCTATGCTCACAAGCGATGGTGATCTACGGGAAAAAATGCTGACGTTCGAAGAGGCAGCACAAGTGGTGTGCGACCGGTGGAACAAACCACAATGGTGGAGCAAGGGACGACGTTCTCAGTATCAGTCCTGATCGTCCGCTCTCAAGGAGGAGAGGAAGGTGTTGAAAAATTGCCCCTCCGCATGCCCAAGTGCGGCGCCGGGAGGCGCCGACGAGCCGCCAGAAATTGGAAACGCCGCTCCGACGGATCTGGTGACTTGAAGAATGCTCGGATCCTCAAATGAAGGATTGTCCCTAAAAGTTGACGAGTTGTTGAATCTGGTGGAAGTTGTTTCGCCAAAATCGGACAAGTATCGAGGGAGATATAACCTTCCAAAGTTGAGGTGTGCGCAGCGACTCCGGGAGCCGGCTGCGATTCGAAATCCGGTGGATAATTGACCGGATTGAGTAACCAAAACACCATCTGGAGAAATTGCTCCGGAAGGCCTGCCGAGGCGTCCGGTGGATAATCCACCTGATCAGGTGGATCATCCACCGGATCCAGTAGTGCAGGTTGTTACTGAGCCAACTTAGCCAAAAGTTGGCTTTAGCCATGATTTTGGACTTCGCCAAAATCATGGCTTGGCGTCCGGAACTCAGTAGTACGTTTTGTTACTCGGGGACTATGTCAAAATTCTGACCGCAGGTCCGCGGACAGGTTTCGAACCTCGTCACACCCCATCACCGAACTCGACCCAAAAGTGGGTAGGGTACGTGGAAACAGTGCAGTGGACCTCTAAACCATGTGCAAGTGGACCTGCGCCTTGGGAAAGGCGCTTTGCACGTGAAGGAAGGCGCCACGGCGTGTGTGCGCCATGGAGGCGTTAGGCGTTTCTGTGGTGGGTGAGACCTACGCTTCAGCAAGCATAACTTGAGCTACGCTTGGCTGAATTGCGCGCAGTTTGGTGCGTTGGAAAGCTCATGACTAGCCCTATAAATGTTATGATCATGTCCATGTTAAACAACCAGCGCAAAACAACGTTATTCCCTTCGCAAACTGACTGTCTCTAAATTCCTCCTCATATAGCGTGAGGCAACTAGAAAGCTCACACTCAGTCTCAGATTCGCCCAAAACAGTAGACGTGAACCACTAGAGATGATCAGACAAACTTCGGGACCGCACCACACAGATCTCATCTTGACAAAGGGTTATGGGCCCACGGGTCTAAACGCCTCCAACGTTCACGTCTTCCGCAGCGCATGGGATCGTCATCTTGGACATCGCCGTGAAGTTCTGAGAACTCGTTGGAGTAGTAGTTGCGCACATGGCGCAGAAGGAGACGCAGCCCATTCAGAAGTATCCGGGCGGCCCGGGCTTCGAGCTATGGAGGTGGCAGTTTGAACTGCACCTCTCGCATAAGGGGCTGCAGGATGTCATGTTGGGAAAGGAGGTGCTCACAGAGGTGACTGCTACGGACGCGGAGAAGCAGGCCTTCGAAAAGAAGAACACGGAGGCCCTCATCCTCCTGGTGTGTGGAACGACCAAGTCGTAGTGGGGCTACTTCCAAGGCTGCAAGCTAGCAGCCGAAGCTTGGCAAAAGCTCTGCGCCATCCACCAATCCAAGTCGTTGGCGAACAAAATCTTCGCGATGAAGCGGCTCCTCACGGTGAGAATCGAGGAGGGAGATGATGTCATCTCCGCCATGCAGCAGATCGAGTCGCTCGCCTCGCAATGCAACGATGTGGGGTGGAAGATCGACACGCAGCTGCAAGCGATGGCCCTCCTCATGGCCCTACCTGACAGTTGGGATCCACTCATCACCGTTCTGGGAGGATGGTCGGAGGACAAGCTCACCTATGGCGCGGTCGCAGAGTACATCCGCAACGAGGCGCAACGACGGAGCTGCGGGGAGTCCTCGTCTTCCTCATCGGCTCTTGTCACCAAAACACACGGTGGCGGAAGCAGGGGCCGAGGAAGTGGCGGAAAGGGCGGCCGCAAAAAGGGTGCCAAGAAAGGTGCGTGCCGTAACTGCGGCAAGGAGGGCCATTGAACCCGTGAGTACCCAGAGGAGGCGAAGACCAGCGATAAAAACAACAAGGGCAGGTCACTCCTCAATGGCAACAAGAACCACTTCCTCAAGAAGGCCAACAGGCGGTGCCTGGATTCCGGGGTCGAGGAGCACACCCAAGTCGAGAAAGTGAGGTTTGTCACCTACGAGAAGTCCTCCAAGTCACTGGTGGCCGCGAACGACAAAGTTGAGCCAGCGGCCGGCCAAGACGACGTGGAGGTGGAAGTCGTGATGGGCTGTAAGAAGGAGCTGTGCACAATCCGTGATGTGCAACATGTCCCCGGCCTGGCTGATGTCCTGAGTATTAGCCGCTTGACGGACAAGGGATATGAGGTGCTCTTCCGTAGGAAAGGCGTAGTGGTGCGCATCGACGGTGACGGCGAGGTCGTCCTGGAGGCAAAGTGCGAGGACGGTCTCTACATCGTGGAGACGAAGGTGGTCCCCACGGCATCTGACGCGGCAGACTCGCAGGAGCACGTCGTCAACATGGCCAAGGGAGGAAGCGCTGATCTAGAGCTCTGGCACCGACGGTTGGGGCATTCGGCGCCCGCAACCGTTAAGGATATGGCAAAGCGCGACATGGTGCGCGGCCTCGTCATCAACGGTGCAGACGCGACAGCAGATGTAGCAGCGCATAAAATATGCGAGCCTTGCATTTTGGGCAAGGCGCGACGCAAGCCGTTCAACGAGAACGAGGCTTGCGCAAAGGACCTGCTCGAGGTCGTGCACAACGACGTGTGTGGACCGTTCAAAACGCCGTCAAACAGCGGCTTGAGATACTTTGTCACCTTCATTGACGACTGCAGCAGAAAACTCTTCGTGTACTTCATGAAGTGGAAGGGCGAGGTACTGTACCGGCTGAAGGAGTACGTCACAGCGGTGGAGAGGCAGACTGGCCGGAAGGTGAGAGCGCTACGTAGCGACAATGGCGGAGAGTACGTGGGCTGAAGCGGGTGGATGAAGCAGTAGGGAATCAAGTGGGAACCCACTACACCATACTCGCCACAGTCCAACGGAGTGGCGGAGCGGGCGAACCAGACACTGCTCAACATGGTGCGGACCATGCTTGTGGATGCGGGGTTGCTACGAGGTTTCTGGGTGGAGGCTGTGTGTACAAGCTACACCATCAATCTCACCCCAACAGCGGTGCTGAAGGGCAAGGGCGGCTCGAAGACGCCGCAGGAGGTTTGGAGCGGGCGCAAGCCAAACGTGGCGCACCTGAAGGTGTTCGGGTGCAAGGCGCACGCGATGGTACAGGCGGCACAACGACGCGACAGCAAGCTAGAACTGCGGGCAAAGCCGAGCTTGTTCTTTGGCTACAGGAGTGCGCAAAAGGTGTATCGGCTCTGGGACCCGCGCATGCAAGAGATCATCCGCAGTCGTGACGTCGAGTTCGACGAACAGCAGAGCTTCAGCAGTAGCAGCAACGACTTGAGCGTCGGGAACACTCCAAAACAGGGGGAGTGGTTCCAGCTCCTTGACTATGAGGAGGAGCCGGCGGACATAGAGGTCGATGATGCGGCGTCGGAGCGCGGCGGTGCAGCAGGTGCAGCAGCCGATGCGGAGGACTTTGACGACGATGCTGTTGGGCTGGAGATCGGGCGGAATGATCCGTCGAAGGAGGCACCGCGGGTGCCGAAGCGCGCACTCCCTGCGGAGTTTGCATTGGGCATCGGAGAAAAATCCTTTGGACATGCCGCACGTCTGGTTGATGGTTCACCGGAGCGGGAGGAATCCTTGGGGAGCCGTCCGGTTGATGATTCACCAGAACAGGCTGAGTCGGAAGGATCACAGCAGAGCGACGAGACGCTGCCAAGACTGCCGCGCCCCAACGGGAGGCAGCGGAGAGCGAGGAAGCATTTCGACGCAGGCACCGGTTGATGGATCGGCATGACGCGGTGCATGCTGGCTGCATCAACGGAACCGACGACCGTGCAAGAGGCGCTTGCGCGGCCCGAGGGGGAGAAGTGGGATGCCGTCATCAAGTCAGAGTTGGCGTCCATTGCTGAAAACGACACGTGGCAGCTGGTTGACAGGCCGAAAGACGCCAAGGTCACCGGCTCCAAGTGGGTCTTCAAGACCAAGTTCACGAAGGTAGGTGTGGTTGACAAGTACAAGGCGCGGCTCGTGGCGAAGGGGTACGCACAGCGTAAGGCCGAGCACTACGATGAGACGTTCGCCCCCATCGCCAAGTTCACAAGCATCCGGGCGATCCTTGCGGTGGCAGCCGCGAAGGACATGGAGCTCCACCAAATGGACGTAAAGACAGCCTTCCTCAATGGCATCATCGACAAGGAAATCTACATGGAGGTTCCGGAGGAGGTGGAGGCGCCAGAAGGCAAGGTGTGCAAGTTGCGGAAGTCCTTGTACGGGCTAACACAATCACCCCGATGCTGGTACCAACAGATGGACAGCTTCATGGCACAACTCCGCTTCAACCGCTGTGAGGCGGATCACAGTGTGTACGTGCGGCGCAGGAAGAAGCTCCATCAGATTGTCGCACTCTACGTGGACGATCTGATCTTGTGCTCCTCAGACCTGCCAAGCCTACAGCAGCTGAAAGACCAGCTGAGTAGCAAGTTCCAGATGTCGGACATGGGGAAGCTGGAGTTCTACCTCGGGGTGAGCATTACGCGGCACCGGAGGGCGCGCACACTTGAGCTGGGGTAGGCCAAATACGTGGCCGAGGTGCTGAAGAGGTACGGCATGGAGGACTGCAAACCAGCGTGCAGTCCTGTCTCCACGACTTGTGAACTGAGTGCGGCAATGGCGCCGCAAACAAAAGAAGAGTGGGAGGATATGGCAGGGATGCCGTACCAATCGGTGGTGGGCAGCCTCATGTACGCCATAGTGGCGACTCGACCGGACCTGGCCTACGCGGTGGGCCAAGTGAGCAGGTACGTGGCCGATCCACGTACCTGCAGGCGGTCAAGCGCATCCTCTGCAGCAAGCAGAGGATGCGACATGCGCGCCTGAGGTTCGACAGCAAGGGGCGGGCGGACCCCTTGCATCTGGTCTGCTACACGGATGCAGACTACGCTGGTGATGTGGACAAGCGGAAGTCCACATCCGGCTACGTGTTCTTCCTCGCTGGTGCAGCGGTCTCGTGGTGCAGCAGGAAGCAGGACTGCGTCGCCACCTCCACAATGGAAGCTGAGTACATCGCACTGGCCAAGGCGGTCAAGGAGGCGGTGTGGCTCCGCAGGTTGCTGGGGGAGTTGGGCGTCTCCAGCTGGAGCCTACGGTGGTGCAAGAGGACAACACCGGCTCCATCTCGCTGACCAATAACCCGACGCAACACAGGAGGACGAAGTACATCGACGTGCGTCATCACTACGTACGGGACATGGTAGAGAAGGGGCAAGTGGTACTGCAGCACTGCAGCACGCACAACATGCTTGCGGATTGCTTGACCAGGGCGCAACCCGCGGACCGGCACGCGATGAGCGTGGCCGGACTTGGGATGACCAGCTATGATGGGCTGGAGGGCGCAGCGGAAGATGAGTGAGAGCAAGAAGGAGCAGCGGGCATGGCAGGTGCAAGGGGGAGAATGTTGAAAAATTGCCCCTCTGCATGCCCAAGTGCGGCGCCGGGAGGCGCCGACGAGCCGCCAGAAATTGGAAATACCGCTCCGGCGGATCTGGCGACTTGAAGAATTGTCGGATCCAAAAATGAAGGATTGCCCCTGAAAGTTGATAAGTTGTTGAATCTGGTGGAAGTTGTTTCGCCGGAATCGGACAAGTATCGATGGAGACATAACCTTCCAAAGTTGAGGTGTGCGCAGCGACTCTGGGAGCCGGCTGCGATTCGAAATCCGGTGGATAATTGACCGGATTGAGTAACAAAAATACCATCTGGAGAAATTGCTCCGGAAGGCCTGCCGAGGCGTCCGGTGGGTAATCCACCTGATCAGGTGGATCATCCACCGGATCTAGTAGTGCAGGTTGTTATTGAGGGACAGCCAAAATCATGGGTCGGAGTCCGAAACTCAATAGTACGTTTTGTTACTCGGGACTTTGTCAAAATTCTGACTGCAGGTCCGCAGACAGGTTTCGAACCTCGTCACACCCCATCACCAAACTCGACCCAAAAGTGGGTAGGGTGTGTAGAAACAGTGCAGAGGACCCCTACACCATGTGCAAGTGGACCTGCGCCTTGGGAAAGGCGCTTTGCACGTGAAGGAAGGCGCCACGGCGTGTGCGCGCCATGGAGGCGTTTGGCGTTTCTGTGGTGGGTGAGACCTGCGCTTCGACAAGCATAACTTGAGCTACGCTTGGCCAAATTGTGCGCAGTTTAGTGCGTTGGAAAGCTCATGACTAGCCCTATAGATTTTGTTATCATGTTCATGTTAAAAAACTAATGCAAAACGACGTTATTCCCTTCGCAAACTGACTGTCTCTAAACTCCTACTCATATAGCGTGAGGCGACCACAAAGCTCACGCTCAGTCTCAGATTCGCCCAAAACAGTAGACGTGAACCACTAGAGACGATCAGAAAAACGTCGGGACCGCACCACGCAGATCTCATCCTGACAGAAGGGACGGATCCATGCCACGCCAAGAAGGGAGAGTGGCATCGGTATGGCAAAGAGGGCTACTGGAGGAGGGACTACACAAGGGGAGCCGAGGATCTGGCCGCAGAGGAGGCAGAAGGGCAGCAGATTAACGTGGCAATTGCTGGCTCCATACGCTTCTTGAAGGGGGCTAAGATGGCACAACCTGAGACGGGCGAGCGGCAAGCGCATTTGGAGCAAGGAGGCTCCAACACGCCTAAAACAATGGCCTCCTACAAGTGTGGCCAGCAGGGCCGCTGGAAAACAACGTGCACAACGGAAGCCGTGAACTCCAACAAGCGTGTCGGGAGAGGATGGCAGGCCGGAGCAATCGTCGACACGCCATGCAGCAGTGATCAGCTCCATGCTATGGGAGATGATGTGGTTGGGGACCATGAGGCATGCCGCGGGCATGCAACCTCCATAACCTCCAAGAGGGAGCAGAAGGCAAAGCAACAAATGGGGACCGCCACCATACATCACAATAGAGGTGATGTTCTCCAAGGAGGGAAGAAACAGATGGAGGAGTCGGTCGGGAACAAGGGCGCTGCGGTGACGAGGCTCGAAGTGCCTGACCTGGCAACGGAAGTTTTGTCTGTGAGTCGCCTCATTGAGGAGGGACTCAAAGTAACCTTCATGAGTATGGGTTGCCTCCTAAAAGAGGAGGTCAGTGGGCGTGTTGTGGCACGCGGTGCACACAAAAGAGGTGTGTACCAAATACGTGCCAACGTCCTCACAAGGAGCAGCCGTGAATCCGACGTTGGAGCAAGAAAGCGGTTGCAGCTGTGTCCAAGAGGGGGCAACTTGAGGGTGCAGTGGGTGGTATGGAGGGTACCATCTGGACTTGGTCAGTAGATCTAGACCAGAAGGCACGCTATGCAATGGGACGCCGAGTGATGGGTGCACGGCCTACAAGGGAGGCAAGAGAAGTGGTCCAGGTGGCAGACCAGCCAGGGGAGAGCATCAACGGCAGGCGGCCTGGCTCTCCTAATGGGAAAAAGAGCCCCAGTGATGCGAGAATGGTGAACCGGAGCCACAAGGCACGCCAAAAGAGCGTTGCTGAGTTCCATGCGGGAGCGGTGGTGACTGCACGGAGGACCATGCAACGAGATGAGGACGGCAAGGAGGCGCGTCCTGAAGGGGAGCACGAGGGGCTTCACACCTCGGTGAAAGGGGAGCAGCTACGGCAGTAATGTTAGGGCCAAAATGTGGCTGCTGAAGTGTTGGCACGGAGTGCCGGCAAGTCGCGTGCACAGGGCTCCACCTCAGGGACTGAGGAGAAGGAGAGCGGTGGTAAAGGGCTGCGCTCTCAACCAGAGAAAAACTCTCTCCGGGCTGCAGAGGTGGTGGACCGGGACCACAAGGTGGGCCCAAAAGGTACCGCCAAGTCTCAAGAGGAGGCATTGGTGCCGGCTCGGAGGACCACGCAACAGATTGAGGATTCCAAGAGGGGAGGTCCTCAAAGTGATCCAAGGTGGCTTGGTGCAGCAGCGGACCGTGACCAAGAGAACTGCGCGGCGGAAGGCCGGGCTGAGGGTGCACCGCAACATAAGTGGGCGGAGGTGGTCCGGAGGGCTGTGCAGCAGGGGGAGAGCGGTAGCAAGTGGCTGAGCTCTCCATTGGAGCAAAACGTGCTCCGAGCGGCATCAATGGTGGACCGTGGCTACAAGGCAGGCCGAGAGGGCGCTGTGAAGTCCTATGAGGGGGTGGTGGTAGCTGAGCGGAGGACCAGGCTGCAAGGTGCGGTCAAGGCGTTGGTGGCTCCAAATCCTCAAGGACAAGCACTCAAGGAGCATGCAACAGAGGATGCGACCGGTGGGTCGGCATCTCTGAAATCTACAAAACAGGCAGATGAGGCATGCAACATGCATACTATGGGAGAAGGGAGTGGGATTCCCGCTTCTCCATGTTCTCCCAAAGAAGGGGAGACTATGCATGAGGAGTGCGGTGAGGGAGCCGAGACCAAAGGACCAGCACCGGAAGCCCAATCCAAGGGGGAGAGGCATGCACGTCTGGGAAGTGCAGCAAGGAAGCGGCAGCAGCGCAGGCGGCGGCTCAAGGAGCAGTCGTAGTTGTAGCACCATGAATCACGCGAGGCTAGTTGCAACAAAGGGCAAGCCAGTGCTCGTAGTGCAGGCGGTAGCAGCTTGGTCAAGACGGCACGTGCAGAGGCGGTGGCATCAAGGGCCAAGATCAGCACCAAGGAAGTAGTACAGCAAGGTGGGGGAGGTGTGCAGCATGTTGGGCCAAGCTCACAAGGTGTCGAGGGTGCTGTAAATTCAATGGTACCCAAGGCACACTCGGAGGTGCTAGAGGACTCAAAAGAGGGTCCGAGGTCTCTGAAGGCGGGGGAGGACGCCGCAAGGGTTGCGGGTCTCCCTTGTGAGGGGGAGCAGTTTAGCAAGGAGGCGAGTGCTCCCAGGTCATCTCAGGGAGGTGACCAACTGCCGCGGCAAGCAGCAACACCAACACAACAAGGGTCACAAGGCAGGCCGTAGGGGCGCTGCCAAGTCCCGCACGGGGGCACAAGTGACGACAGCCGGGAGCACGACGTCCACTGCTATGTGTTGTGTTTGGTGCAGGGCAACTGAAGAGAGTTGCTCACAGTGGCGGCTTGGCCGGACAGCAGAGCATGGCCAATGTTCAAGGACAGGGCATCAAGGCTGCGGTGCATGGGGTAGATTGTTGACATGGTGTGCCCCTTGCCATGAGTGCCGTTGACCGTACTCCCTGGCTCGACCATTGAGGAGTGGTCGAACACCTGATCTGACTTTAGATTTGGATTTCTTGGATTTTTCCATGCAAGTTCCAGCTTTGAACATTTATGGTTAATCACCCCTAAAACATACACTTGTCATACAGTGTACATAGTAAATACATGCATTTAGAAGTTTTGTGGTACGTTCATGGAAAATGCAACAGAACTTAGTTTACAGTGTGTGTTCACAAAAATACACACAAATGTATTTCAACATTTTAACATAGAAAACTTCGTAGAATGTTTGCCCAAAAAAATAAAGCACAAAAAAAATCCATGGTTAAGTGCTCTACAACTCCACTTACAGTTTGCAAAAACAGACGTACATTTGTGCTTTTGCATTAAATGTGTTACAACTGTAAGGAATAACAGTGCCTATTTCTTGACCCAAAACATCAAAGAACCATAACCCTTCCGCAGTCACATTGGGGGGGTTGGGGTTTTTTTTTTTGCTTGCCCGTGCTCCTGCTGGGCCCCGCGGTAGCGGGACCTAGCAGGTTGCCTTCTATCGTGTGGGGGGGGGGGGGGGGGGGGCGGGTTCGGACCCTACATTCAAACCATTCGCAACGATACATTAATGCATAATCTTGGATGTTGACGTTTACAGACTTCTTCTGTTAAATCATGATCGTCAATATCTGTACATCGACGGTTTACCACTTTGCAAAAGCGATAGGGCCCCCCTGTCCATTAGTGTATTTTTTTCTGCTTCAGCCACATAAACCAGATACACTGCCCATATACATTTCACCAATATACTCTAGCCTTTGGGGGGGGGGGGAGGGGGGGCTGGTCTCCGGCTGGACCCCCCCCCCCCCCCGCCAATGACCGAATGTACAAGGGCAGTGTCTCAGGGCGTGTATTGTGCTCACCATGTATTTGTTCACTAGTTTACTGTACATTATTGTATCTTCTTACATGTCTATCACGTATCCTTTAATACACGCATCATATACATTCGCCTAATACACTTTGATGTTTGGGGGGGGGGGGAGGCCGAACTCCGGTAGCGAGGGGGGTAAAGAAAGAGTGTAGAACGTGTGGCAAAAACATTCTCAATAGCACCGATTTTGTCGAAATTAGGTTCGAACAACACAGGTTTGCTCCCAGAATCTACAAATACATGTGCATAAACTTGGAAGACAGAAATACGTCTACTAAGGGAAACACACTTTATGTCCTGTGGTTTTTCTTCGAGTTAAAGTTTTTACATCCAGGTTTCATGGCAAGCGTAGAACCTACATAGTTCTCCAAGTGAACATAACATGACTAGGTCCCAAAATAACTACCAAGAAACTACCAAAATGCATATTTCTTATACACTTATTGTGTGGTGCATAAAAAGGGGACAATTTAACTATACCTCACTTTGAATCGCTTGATTTGAGTGAGTGTTAAGAAAGTTAGTCTAGCCCAAAATTTGAGTGTTGGATGGGTGGAATCTTGTCCCCGCCATGGGTGGCGAGATAATCCCACCGCCAGTGATCCAAGTTCGTCCCCAACGAGCTCCAAATGCACGAGGTGCATGAATGAAGTGACCACAAGGACCTCCCTAACCAGGGTGAACTTCTCCTTGACTTCTGGGCGAGGAAAGGCGCTTCGATGAAGACATCATCGAAGCGCCTCCCGTTGCCTAGCGAGCAATGCAAGGTGGATGACTCCACTAAGGGTTCCTTCGACGGCCGTAGCAGGGGCTCTATTGCTCCGATTTGGGCTTGCTTGGATGCATTGGAAAGCTTAGATCACAGGGTATAAGGATCTGATGTAATCTCACTCACAAAAACCTGTTTTGATTCAGTTCTACAGAATGCGACCTGTTCTTCCCACTCACATCTGTGATCCTTGTGTTCCACACTCTTCACCATTGATGTCCATTGGATGCCCAAACACTAGTAGCGTGTATCAGCAAGAGCTAGGCATCCTTGAGGGTGCATCCACACCCACTAGTGCCAGCACTCATGATGAAGGATAAAGGAAACCTGAACCTATGGTACCACCGCATCTTCCAAATTGCACCCACAACAATCAAGGCAGCCAAGGAAGCTGTGTGTGAGCCTTGTGTCATCGGCAAGGTAAAGCGTCCGCTGTTTGCAAGGAAGAGGATGCACGCAACCGTGAATTTGGAGGTGGTACACAGAGACGTGTGCGGATTGTTTGAGAGCTCCATAAGAGGTGCTAGCTGCTTTGTGACCTTTATCAACAATCACAGTTGCAAGCTCTACCTCTACATCATCAAGAGGAAGAGTAATCTCTTGTCATGCTTGCAGGAGTTTGTGGCAACAATTGCATGGGAGATGAAGCAGAAGGCAAATGTGTTATGCAAGCGATGTGCACGAGGAGTGCTCAGGGTGGATGAATAGCAAGGGAGATCAAGTGGCAGAAACTGACGCCACATTCTCTACAACAGAACGGCATCACCGAGAGGGCAACCTGTACCATCCTCAACATGGTCCAATCCATGTTAAGCAATGCAGGCCTCTTGTGGTGGTATTGGGACGAGACTCCACAGACAATGGCGTACATCATGAAGCTGACGTCGACAAAGTCGATGAAAGACGCAGAGTCCAAGGTGGATGTCATCTCAAGAAGGAAGCCAACTATGACTCACCTCCACACGTTTGGTTACATTTCACATGCTATTGTGCAGGCATAGGAGGGGCGGGACAAGCTCAACCTACGGACTCGCCGGTTCATCTTTGTGGGGTATGAAAATGAGAGCAAGGCATACCGGCTCTTTGACCCGCGGAGGTAGCAGATTGTGAAGATTCATAATGTCACGTACAACGAGGACAACTGTTGGACGGAAAAGGAAAAGGGTCTCTCAAAGGAGGGGGAGTGGCTCCCACGCCTTGAGGGGGAGATGCATGATGACGCAAAAGAGGGTGACGTCCGATCGGATCCAACCGGATGGAACCATCTGGGGGATGGAGGAATGGCTGATTTGCATTCAATTGAGTCAGACAATGAGTCCAAAGCACCGTCAGCACTGGATTTGAATGAGGAGGCAGGTAGTGAGCCAACATCTCCACAATATCCAAGAGAGGAGGAGTAGGCCACCGGCACAAGTGGCATGAAGAGACAGCAGCAACAGGAACAACAGCGGCAGAATCAGTAGTAGCCTCAACAGCCAGAACCTCGGAGAAGCAGACGTGAAAGGAGTATGATGCTACGGAGGACATCTGGATTGGGTTCGCTCGAGCATTTTGGTGTAGGAGGAGCCCGAGACCGTCAAGGAGGCATTGCAGCGGAAGGATGGGGCTGAGTGGGAGGGAGCTAAAACTTTTGAACTCATCGTCCACAAAGAAAATACAACTTGGGAGCCGATCGACAGGCTGGAGGGTGAGAAGATTATCGGCTCTGAGTGGATCTTCAAGGAAATTCTCACAAAGGAGTGGAAGGTGTAGTGGTACAAGGAGCAGCTGGTGGTGAAGGAATACACCCAGTGGATGGATGAGTACTACGGTGACACCATTGCACTGGTGACAAAGTTTTCCTTCATCTGTACCATCCTCTCCGTGGCAGCAGCGCGCGACTACGAAGTTCACCAAATAGATGTGAAAACTTCACTTTAAGATCTGAAGTAATGATGTCATGCTAAGGAACAAAATTGTGTTTCAATTCATTTAACCTGAATGCAACGGGTTTCTTTCCACTCAAAGTATGTGATCATTGTGCTCCACAATCTTTACCATTGGTGTCAAGGGGCTTTCCCAAACATTGGTAGCACACATCAGTGAGGGCTAGGCATCTTTGAGGGTGCCTCCACACCCACTAGAGCTAACAGCAAGATCCAGACACGTGATGTGTATGCACCTCTCTGGCATGATCCTTGAGTGCTCCATGATCACCTCACACATCACATTCTTCCTCATGGAAGTCACGAGCTCTTGTTTCATGGCATCGTGTGCTACCATCGTTGGGCACCTGTCCATTATCTATTGAGCTTACTGCCTCTGGCAGAGAAGCTGTGAAACCAAAAATCTCACAACGGTTCATGCACCTTGTTCCTTTGCATGCATGTGTTATCGCCCCAAGATAAATTAGGCATACACTTCACCCTCAACACTACTAGCACATTAGCGTTACATCTCAAGAAGAGCTCATGTCTATTCAGACCTAAGACTCAAAAGCACATTCTTGAGTAATGGCATGATCCATCCACATCACCAATAGACTTGCACCATGAGCTTGACATACATGCATCCAAGTGCCAAGTTGGAACACCAACCATGTAGCTTCAAGGAAGCTAAGGACTTCATTTCTCGAAAGATTCCTTCACAATCAAGATGTGCATGGGGCCAGGGTCAAACTCATGACCTCTCACTCGGCCAAATTAACAAAATGGCCAAGTTAACCATTTTCCCACATGTTGTGCTCACATGTCATATCTCACATGAGACAGAGCATAGATGAGTTAACCTATAGTGGACCTAGGGGTCATACCTCCACAGGGGGCAGAGTATTCCTGATTCGTCTTCAAACAGTAAACAAGGGACAAACATATTCAACAAATATCTTGCTTGCACCTTGTGTCAGCTGCCATGATCATTCTTCATCGCCTGTGTTGGCCATACCAATACCTTGTCTGCCCCCCTGGTGGACATCCTTGTCCAGTGGCTTTGTAAGCATATCAGCCTAGTTCAGCTTGGTACCGACATACTCGAGCTCCATTTTATGCTTGTAAACCAATCTATGAGCATAGTAGTAGCAGATTATAATGTCCTTTGTATTCCTGTTGAGGATTGGGTTCTTCGATATGTCAATGGCGCTCATGTTATCAATCTTAATGACCGTTGTCGTTGCCTGTGGTGTCTTCATCTTAGATTGCAAGCTGTGTAGGCACTGCATCTCTTTACATACCTCAGCCAAGGCAATGTAATTGGCTTTAGATTTTGACAGAGTCACATTCCTCATTGTGACTTGCCCAACTGGCAGTGCCTCCATTCAACATACACACAAAGGTTGAGGTCGATTTTCTTTTGTCTATCCAGTCTCCCAGTTCCACGTTGGTGTAGTACGTGAGAAAAACTGAAGCGGATCCAACGATGCCTCCAAACCGGAGCCCCACATGCCATGTTCCCTTAAGATAGTGTATGATGTGCTTCATAACCTGTCAGTGCAGTGGACCAGCGTTTTCCACAAACGGGCTCACCTGCCCAATAGCATGGGCCATATCTGGTTCGGTGGTGACCATGGCAGATATCAGGCTGTCCACCATAGACTGATGTGGAATATCCTATATGTCTGTTTTCTCCACTTTTCTGGATGGAGACAAAGTGGAGAGCTTGCACTCCAAACTCATAGGTGTGCTGGCAGGCTTGTAGTCTGCCATGTTGTAACGTCTGAGGATGGAGTTGATATATTTTATCTGGGTTAGGATGATGGTAACTGCTTCTCTGTCACGCTTAATGGTAATTTCAAGGTAGTAGTCAAGAGGACCCATGTCCTTCATCTTAAACATTCTTGCATTTTGTCCCTTGAGATCATAAAACAGCCCCATTGGAGAAGACAAAGAATCAGGTCATCAACGTACATGGTAACCAACATAGTCCCTTTGTAACTTCTCGTACACGTGCATGCTAGGATCGTTGTCGCAGTGCGTGAAGGACTCCTTAGCCATAAATGTATCCATTTCTTGGTTCCAAAATCTTGGGGCCTGTTTAAGCCCATAGAGCACTCTTTTCAAACTGCACACCTTGTCCTTGGGAGCATCAAACCCCTTTGGAATCTCAATTAGCACCTCCTTGTGAAAAAATTCCTTAAAGAAAGGTTGTCTTGACATCCATCAGGTTGACTTCCATGTTCTGAAAGCAACGATGTCGAGCATTCATCAGATGGAGGCAAACGTTGCAACAAGAGCAAAGGTCTCATCGTACTCTCTACCGTGGCATGGAAAGAATGCCTTTGTCACCACTCGAGCTCTGGACTTGTCTATATTGACATCCCCTTTCTGTTTTACTTCTAGCACCTACTTGGACCACACCATGTGAGCCCTGGCCGGTCCGTCCACCAGCACCCATGTCCCATTCTCCTCGATGGAGTTGAGTTCACTGTGTAATGCTTCATCCTCATTAGCTTTGACAGGCTGAGTGAGTGCCTCTACGAAAGAAGTAGGCTCCTATTGAATCTGGAACGAATGATTGAATTCTGTCCATTCACCCATATTTGTGTCCTAATGTTACCAAAGAACTTTGAGAAGTGAACCGCTCCTTGGACCTGCTGGCTTATACTGTTAATGTGGAGGTTGTAGGTCTGCTTCGTCGTTGATGATGGGAGAGGAATCCTCCTCATGGTCAGTAGGGTCAGATACGTTGGACTTGGAGTCTGATTCCTCCGAGTCATCTTCATCAGCTCCTCTCTCTGTTGCACAAACCAGACCATACACATGCCAATGTGCTAGTGCTTTGTCTCTCTCCTCCAGGAGGGTGATCCATTCTTCCTGTTTGGGAGTGTTCTCAAGTTCAAGAAGCTCTCCCTTATCCACAAAGTTTTCATGGAAATCTACATCTTTGCTACGGATGATCTTCCTGGCTCCTTGGTCCCACATTTTGTAAGCTCTGTGGGCAGTGAAATAGCCGATGAAGATACACTTTACACTCTTACATCCATCTTTCCAGGGTCCTCACCAACCTGGACCTTGGCAAAGCCAGTGCAACCAAACACCTTCAAATGGGAGGCATCCACCTTCTCGCCTTACCTTGCTTCTTACGGCGTCTTCAACCAACCTGTCTGTTTCTTCTTGTCTCTCCTTCATAGAGCTACTACATGTGTGAGATTCACAAGAAAGGTAGTCGCACGTGCTGCTTCAACTCAGAACCTAGGAGGCAGCTCGGAGTAAAAGACCATGAAATTTTTCATGCCGAGGAGGGTCTGGTACATCTGCTCTGCTACGCCATTGTTTTTAGGTGAGAAGTGGGTGGTAATCTGGTGTTCAATGCTCTATATCTTGAGTCACACCCTGCGAGCTTCGTACTCTCCCCCATTTTCAGTCCTAAATGCCTTCACCTTCTTACCACTCTCTCGCTCAACCATTAAAGAAAAAGGCTTACTAATTTCCCTTCACCTCACCTTCTATTTTCAAGAATTTGCATCCAGACCGTGTGGCTTCTTTTTGTCGATACAGGTGAAGAAGAATCTGTTGCCTCCATTCAATTGTACGCAAAAGGGACCACTCATATCAGAGTGGATGAGGTAGAGGGGTACAAGAGCATGCATATCATTGTGCTTAAAGGGTTTCTTCTTGGTCTTTCACTGAAGGCACTGTTAATCCCTGCGTATATATATCTCTCCATTGGTGTGGCCGTGAGTGCGCAGGGCATGCTGGCTCAGAGAGTGGAGGTGACGCACCATGAGTGCGACATTCCGACGGGCGTTCTCATGGCCTCGGGGCTTCGCGCCCTAGTGTGGTCACCTCCGCCCTGGCCGCATGGCCCGATGCAGTCTAGTAAAACTAGATGCTGAATCTTACATGCAATGCTCACCACCTTAGGATAACTAGATTAGTCCGTTGACTGGATGTCTCCTGGACTAATGTAGGCTCGTTGACCGGGTTTTGTCTCGGACCCCGATTTGGGGTATCCGAGTTTAGGATCCCTCTTTTGAGGGTCAAGCAAGGGCTTCGCCCTCGCTTCGCTTTTGGGCCGGCGAGCTTCGCTCGCCAGCCGATGGGTGAGACTCAGTTAGCGAGTCTCACCCGCAAGAGCTCGATGGGCTCTTACTAGGAGATTAACCTAGGTCGCCATACACTTTCACCTCTAACGCAGTCTACACTTCACCAAACGCCATGGGACTGGTCCCAAACTGTTCGTTTTTGCACTCTCATGGTATCAGAGCACTTGCGCGGGCCTGAAGGCGGCCAGACGGTGCTGTAGGCGCCGAAAAAAGGGGTCGGACCGTGATCGCGGCCGACCCAAGAGGGCGCAGGAGGCCACCTCCACTGCGGCCAGTGGTATCCAGGGCTCGTGGGAGCCCTAGGGCGTCTCCGCCAGGGTGCCTAGGTCGTCGCCTAGGCAAGGGAGACGCCGCGACAGGAATTGGGGGCCCACGACGGCGCCATCACTCCATACCCGCCCCAAGACCACCCAAACAGTGGGTGAAAACCAGGTTGGGGCTGAGAGAGGGCAGGGACGGGTCGGGGGGGGTTGGCTGCAGTGTCCCTGACGCAGTCTAAGGTGCACTCCCAGAGCGAACGGCTCTCATCCAAAAACTGGGCCCAAAGTGGGCCCGGCGAATTGCTGCCGAAATTTTGTTGGCCCTCCACTGCACTGCTGACAGCCACACACCTGAGTCCCTGCACAGCAGAGAGGAGGTAGGGTGAGCAGGAACTCTTGAAGGGGTAAGGATGAGCGAAGTAGAGGGCGGCCACGTCGGTGAAGTACCGGGCGGCGATTCGCCGTCCGTCACCCTAACGGCGGCAGCCATGGCGCAGCTGGGGCTGGGACACAAGGATCTGTCCCCTCCACCACTAGGAACCAGAGACTTCCTTGCGTGGAAAGATCTCTTCCTGGATTGGGCCACCGAGCACAATCTCAAAGCATGCTACCTTATCCCAACTCCAGACACCGTAGAGGCACACATCCTACTGCGTGCCTTCAATGCACTACGTCGTGCTCTTCCTGACTCTCAGGCGTATGCACTGCACGAGTACCGCTTTGGGGGCAAGGGTGCGGATCCAGCCGACCCTCGCACTGGAGATCCCCATCCTTACGAGGCTTGGAAGCACCTCACAACCCGCCAAGAGGAGCAAGGCATGACTCTCGTCGTGACCTTGTGTGACAAGCTGCGTCACCTCTTTCCAAAACCAGGAGCACCAGTTGCAAAGTATTGGGATGAGGCGATGGATATTCGGCGTCGACTTCTGGGGCTTGGCGCAGCTTGCTCTATCCTTGAATGGTTGGATGTTGTATTGCTGCATCTGGGAGAGCAGTACAAGGAATTCAGACGTGAGGTCTTCCGTCGCCACCCAGTGGAAGAGATTGAGAAGATAGATCTCTCTGTCATCTTCGCACAGCTGCGCAACTACGAGGACATCCTCAAAGGCGAGGCCCATGACGCAGCGGGCACATCCCCAACAGCATATGTGCACAAGGGTACCTCAGCGGGTGCTGTTGCCGCTGCACACGTGACATACACATAGGCCGGGAGCAGTGGTGCAGGAGGGCGAGGCAACTCAGGCGGTGGTGGTGGCGGTCGTGGGCACGGTCGTGGAGGACAAAGGTGCAGCTTTTGCAACCAGGTGGGGCATTTTTGGCGCCGGTGTCCCACACTGCAGCGGCAGATGATGGAAAAGCAACAACAGCAACAGCAGCAGCAGCAGCAGCAGTCTTTTCAGCAGCGGCAGTGGCAACAGCCACAACCGCAGCAGCGTCAGTGGCAGCATACGCAGCAGTCACACCCAGCATACCCAGTGGCCAACTGGGTGGGGCCAAACCTGCAGGGACCCAGCTCGTCCACCCAACCTTCAGGGCCGTTTGGTGGTGCTACCTTTGGCCCGCCACAGCAGCAGCTGCCACCGTCCACGCCTATGGCTGGACTTTCTGCGCACCAGGGCCCCTACTACGTGCCGCTGAACTTGAGCGTCCCCACGCCCGTACGGGCGTGGGCGCAACGTGTCTACACAGAGACACTTGAGCCTCAGCAGCCCCTGGCGCCTCCACCCGGGTTTGGCTGGGCAGTTCCCATGGAGACCCAGCTAGCTGAGGCAACCTCCATGCCACAGCTGTCAGGTCAGCAGCTAGGGCACACCCATGTCACCACAAGCCATGCACTTCCCATGCACGAATGGTTGTTTGACAATGCTGCGTCGCATCATATGTCTCTGCATCGCCAGCTGTTTGTTGCCTTGCATGCCGTGCATGATGTGGATGGGGTGAAGACTGGGTCAGGCGAGGTCCTAAAGGTTGAAGGGGTGGGCACCGTTTCTCTACAGGCACTTGGGGGGGGTGTTGTGGCTGACTGGTGTGCTTTATGTATCTCGGCTAAAATTCAATCTGTTGTCCGGGGGGCAGCTAGACAAGCAGGCAAACGTGTCCACTCTAACGCAAAAGCAACGATGCATGTTCTTTGATGCTGCTGGTGCCTTGCTGGCTGATGGGCCATTACACGTTGTCATGCTCTGCCGTCTTACACTCTTTCCTCTTGTGCACACACATTCATCACGACCACAAGTGCATACTGTGACAGCCACGGATGCAAAGCACATGGACCTCATCCACCGCCGGTTGGCACACATCTACATTGATTCTGTCACAGACACATTGAAGCATGTTCCTGCACGTGGTCTCTTGCCCACGGATTGTGCTCATGGTCTCAAAGAAGACACTTGTCTAGAATTTCATGAGGGGAAGGCACATCGACAGACCTTTCCTAAGTCCATAAGGGAATCCACTTCCCCACTTGCATTGGTTCATGCGGATATCACTGGACCTATGCCTGTGCCCTCTCTCCAATACGGGTCTATGTATGTCTTGACGCTCACAGATGACTACAGTTGTTTTAGGTGGGCTTTTCTGTTGAAAACAAAGGGAGATGCCCAGATTGCTATCGCTGAGTGCATAGCCCTCGCTGAGCGGCAAACAGGATGCAAACTTCTAACACTACGAACGGACAGAGGAGGGGAATATTCTGGATCCCTGACTGCTGAGCTTAAGTCTAAAGGTATCGAACATCAGACCACCGCCCCATACATACCACAACAGAACGGTGTGGCAGAACGGTGGCACCGAACACTGGGGGATGCGCTACGCACACTGCTCACAGAATCAGGTCTGCTATACAGTTTCTGGGAAGAAGCAGTCAAATATGTCACCTGGGTGTGGAATCGTGTGCCCCAAGGCTCACTACCCAAAACAGTGACACCCTGGGAACGCTGGTTCAGGGAAAAGGCCGATTTAAGACCAGCTCGAGTGTGGGGAACGATGGCACGTGTCTGGTTCCCACACCCACAACGTGAAAACAAGCTCAGCCCACGTGGACGGTGGTGTGTCTTTGTAGGGGTCTCTCATGCATCGAAAGCGTGGCGGTTTTGGGATCCCATAAACCACTCCTTCATGGAAAGTCGCGATGCTTCCTTTCTAGAGCACTTTCCCTACAAGGAGTTCCGCACGCTGAGGCATGCTCCATCCATGCCTGCCCCTGAACACTACCCAACATATGTCAGTGTTCCCGTGTTTTTTCCCAGCCCGACACAAGGGTCCAGCAAACGGATGGCTCCTGGAGCTGACACTGGCTCACCTGTGCCTCGAGATCTGCTCACACCCATAGATCTTGCTAGCACAAGCTCTGGTGCATTGTCCCCCCCACCGGGACTAAATCCCACGGGCACACACCTAGATGCCGAGGTAACTTCCACACCCTCGCCTGAACCAACAAGGCGGTCTCTGCGTACTTTGCCACGCGTCGATTACAGACAGTTCTATCACATCATCGGTGTCAACAACGACGACACCTCACAGACAGAACCTTTGACACTCAAGGAGGCGAGGGGGCGGCCTGATGCGCCGGCTTGGGAGAAAGCCATGAGTGCTGAGCTGAACGCTCTACTAGACCATGGAGTGTACCAGCTGGTGCCTTTGCCTCCAGGGCGGAAAGCCATAGACGTCAAATGGGTGTTCAAACTGAAACGCAATCTGAAGGGTATCATTGAGAAGTACAAAGCCCGAGTGGTAGCTAAGGGGTTCCACCAGATACCGGGGCAGGATTTCACAGACACCTACGCGCCTGTTGGCAAGTACAGCTCCAGTCGTGTGATGTTGGCTGTAGCGGCTTGTGAGGACTGGGAAATCCATCAGATGGACGTTAAGAACGCGTTCCTCGATGGTCCTCTGGAGGAGGAATTGTATGTGAAACAACCGGAAGGATTTGAGGATGGGACAGACCGGGTATGGCTCCTGTTGAAAGCCTTGTATGGCCTGAAGCAGGCTCCACGATGTTGGAATAAGGAGATTCGACGCACTCTGGAGAGTGGCGGTTTCACTCAGAGTCTGTGCGATCCGTCTCTCTTCTTGCGGTGGACGGACAATGTGCCACTCGCTCTGTTGGTGTATGTGGATGATCTACTCATTCTGTCCCCCTCACTCACCCTCATTGCACACACCAAAGCACTCCTCACAGCACATTATCGCATGACAGATTTGGGTGAGGCACAGAGTTTCCTTGGCATGACCATCGTCAGAAACAGAAAGGCACGGACACTTACCTTGCATCAAGGACGATTCATTGCACATCTCACTTCCCGTTTCAACCATCTCGTACACCATCTCCCAGCACAACAGCCCCCCATTAGCCCTGATGTCTATGCACACCTGTTGGACGTCCGCACTACTGACTATGGACCTGACACTGACCCGACACTGTACCAACAGATTGCTGGCAGTCTCTCCTACCTTGCCTCCACAAAACGACCTGACATCTCTTGTGCAGTCAATGTATTGGCTCAGTTTGGCCAGCAGCCATGCAGCACACATCACAAGGCATTGCTCAAGCTGCTGCGTTATGTGTTTGACATAGCTGAACTTGGACTGGTGTTTGCTCTTACATTAAACCCGCTGCTTGATGGGTACTGTGACAGTGACTATGCCCGTGACCGTATGGCTCGCAGTCGCGGTGGCTATGTGTTTTGCGTGTGGGGCACCGCTGTGTCGTGGCGAAGTGCAAAGCAATCGTGTGTGGCGCGCAGTGTGGCTGAAGCCGAATACATGGCACTAGGGGAGGCTGCATGTGAGGGTATTTGGCTTGCACGTCTGCTTGAAGAATTGGGGCTGGTGGTGTCTGCTGTGCCACTGCATAGTGACAATTCTGCTGCTCGCCGCATTGCTGCCAATGATGGTGTGTTGCATCCACGCACCAAGCACATCAACGCTGAACATCACTTCGTTCGCGAAGCGGTGGAAGCAGGCATCATTAGTGTTTGCACCATCAGTGGCGATGCCCAGTTGGCTGACTTCCTTACCAAAGCCTTGTCCTCCTCCTCACTGCATCAACAATTGCATCAACTGTGTTGTATGCCCACTGCACTCACGTCCAAGGGGGCGTGTTAATCCCTACGTATACATCTCTCCATTGGTGTGGCCGTGAGTGCGCAGGGCATGCTGGCTCAGAGAGTGGAGGTGTCGCACCATGAGCGCGACATTCCGACGGGCGTTCTCATGGCCTCGGGGCTTCGCGCCCTAGTGTGGTCACCTCCGCCCTGGCCGCATGGCCCGATGCAGTCTAGTAAAACTAGATGCTGAATCTTACATGCAATGCTCACCACCTTAGGATACCTAGATTAGTCCGTTGACTGGATGTCTCCTGGACTAATGTGGGGTATCCGAGTTTAGGATCCCTCTTTTGAGGGTCAAGCGAGGGACTCGCCCTTGCTTCGCTTTTGGCCCGGCAAGCGAAGCTCGCCGGCCCATGGGTGAGACTTGGTTAGCGAGTCTCACCCGCAAGAGCTCGATGGGCTCTTACTAGGAGATTAACCTAGGTCGCCATACACTTTCACCTCTAACACACTCTACACTTCACCAAACGCCATGGGACTGGTCCCAAACTGTTCGTTTTTGCACTCTCAGGCACGGCTCACACAAGTTCCCAGTTTCTTCTGCCTCATCATCTAAATCCATCCCACTCACTAGCTCCTGCTTTCCCATGAGCACCAACGTGCGTTGAGCCACGTGCCCAAAGGGCCTATGTCACAGGTTCTTGGAGCAAGTGTGCTGGCTGGAATGAACAGCCATGGTGGCTGCTTCTGTCATGGTTTTTTGTCAATTCTTCCATCGCTACTCTCCTCACCATCACTCTCAGCCAAAGATTCAGCCTTTGGTTCTGTAATCTTGTTCTTCAATATGTATAGTCCATCAATGAGAGGGACTTGTACAACAACATTCTTGGTAGAGTAAGAGATGGTGATGTCCTTCTCATGGATGATCACTCCTTCCTTGTTGGTGAAGACCACTGTCATGTTGTGGTCAGTTATCTTGGAGGCGGAGAGCAGGTTGGCTGTAAAGGATGAGAAGTAGACTACCCCCTCTAGCTTGAGGTCTGATTGCGTACCATTGACATCCACTGTGACCAAAACATCACCAATCCCTTGAGTTGCGTCAACCGTGCCGTTTGTAACTCTGAATTTCTTATTGCATGGAGAAAGAGAGATGGAATCTTTTTCCTCGTAGGTGCTGTCCTCATTTCTGCCTGGTTCAATGCCATAAGCTCCCAGTCTGAGTATAGCCCTCCCTTTGTTGGAGGCACACTCAACCATCAAGCTGGTGAAATCCATCGCACCATTTCACCCTCTCCATTCATCCCCATCTCCTTCCTCTTCCTTGGATGCCCTACACACCCTAGCCATGCCAAAATTATGGCAGTTCCCTTGGCACTTTGGACCCTTTCACAACTGCTATTACTGTTGTTTCCGCTATAGCCAGAGGAAGAGTTGTTACGGAAGGTGCAACTGCTTCATGAGCCACAGGAAGCCATGTTAGCTTCACTATTCCTAAAACAAATGGCTTCATTCCGCACGTACTCTGACAGCATCATCAGAAACATCATGGCCCGCATATCAGATTTCAGGTCCCATCCCATGTTGGTGGATTGTTGCGTCTTAAAATTCTACATAAAGGCGGAGAAATCCTCCCCTTCACCCTATCTCATGCCGATGAGATTTTTTAGGATGAAGAGACGGTTGATAAATGAGGAGGACTAAAACATATTACCTAGTTTGGGGTACGCGACGACTGCAAATGTGCATCTGCTGGTGTATGAAAGGTCTGAGGGTTGTGCGTAGGATACAAGAATGGAGAAAGCCTTCTTGTTGAGATTGAGGCATGCCACAAGGTCATTACCCTCCTTTGTTGGTGCTGGGATGGTTCCATCAAAGCATCCCAGCAAGTCTCTAGCATCAATGATGATTTCAAACTATACTTCTAGAGAGAAAACCCTTCTCCATCAAAGTTGAGGATAGGAGAATAAATCCCTGGTTTCCCTAGAAAACTACAACTGCTAAACTGCTGCACCTGTTGTTGCTACCGCTGCACCTGCTTGAGGCTGCTGTAGATTGTTGGTAAAAAAAGGCAACTGCTTGTCCTATTCACATTGGCCGTTACGAGCAGATGTAGGAAAATGTAGGCTGATGTAGGATGATGGAGGCTGATGTCAGCTCTCAAGAAGGAAAGGTACAGATTTTTCGCATTCCCTCTTTGGCCTTGCTGATGTTGGGTGAGAGCAAAGGTCCAAGAGGGATTGGGTCCAAGGCCCCTACTGGTAGGCATGAGTACAAAAACAATGAAATTGTCTCAAATCTGTACAACTGTCCCTAGTCCACTCCCTCCACCCATCTTCAATGCTCCTCCGACCGACGGACCCTATTTCCTGACAACACATTGTCTTCCGATGCCTCCTCTCCCATCCCTCACATCTCCTCACGTCATTGATGTCCCTTGCGCATCTATCCTCCCCTCTCCTCCTCCCTCGCCATCCTGCTCCTGCTGTCCTCTCTGCTCTGCTCTCTGTCGTTTGCCCATTGCCTGGTCACCCTCCACTGCTACTCATCTCGCGTAATCCATCCTCCCTCTCCCTCCTACCACATATCTCCTATTCGTGTGCGGTCCATGGTAGTCCTGGTAGGACTCCTCCCCGAGTCCCAGTCCTCCCACCACTGTGGACCTCCCTTGTCGACCATTGCAGTGCTGCCCCCTCTGTGTTGGTGCTGCTCTCTTGCCTCCTTCCTCTCCCATCCTCTCCCTGCTACGCTGGCTCTAGCAAGAAAAACTGGAGCATGGAACAAGTAGCCTCCGCTCTCCCCTCTATCTTGTCCTCTACACCCTGCGTCTCACCTCATACCCTGGATGTCACTCTTTTCTCCTTGTCCCTCCCAACCCCGTTGTGTCTAGCATGATGTAACACCGTTTCTCGCACACCCAATCTATCTTCCTCCAGTCTCCTCTCCCTCCTCTCCTCCCACTCTGCTTGTTCCGTGTCGCACCATGCCCGCTGTGTCCAGGCCCATCTCTGCTGCATCGACTCCCACAGAGACATCCTCCTCTCTCGTATCCGCCACCGCTCCGCCTGCCACACTACCAGGCCCAAGAACTACTCTTGTAATGCCAAGCCTGCTCCCTGTGCTCTCCTACCTGTATACCACACCTCTCTTTCCTCCGTATAATCCTCTGATGTCCTCCATCCTCCCTCCTTGCACCATCCTTCCTCATCACCCCTCTCGCTTTCCCGCTGGCACTCCTCCCCAATGCCGCCGCCAAACAGTAGTCTCCATGCTTTTTTGCCTAATGGTGAACCATCCCTGACCAGATTCGGCCAACAAAACTGCACCCCATCTACGGGCACCACCACTGTGGCCCCACCCATGTGAAAATCTTTCCTCTCCATTTCGTTCCTGTATCACTGGCTCACATGAACCCCCCCCCCCCCCCCCCCCCCCCCCCCCCCCCCCCCCTGGCAGCAGTCGCTCCCTCTAGGCACCTCACTCTCTGTGATTCCCCTGATTCCTCTCTTCGCTTGCCGTCCGTACAGTCCGGTATTGCTCCTCCTGTCCCTCTTTTCACTCTTGGTGCCTCTCCACCTCCAGACCTCGACCTCCGTCCCGGGCACCAGCTCGTTCCGTCTCCCATTCACCCATAGTATCTCCCAGCTCTCATCCTTTGTGCCTCAATCCCCAATGGTTCCCCCATGCCTTCTCTGAAGCCAAGGTCCACCCACACCTCGTGCTCGGCAATGGTATGGCATGAGCCAATGGGATGACAGCTGCCATACCAGGCTCCCTTTTCATCTACATGAGGCCAGTCCCCGGTCTACCATTTTCCTTCAAAGCTGTCGAAAGAAAGCTCCAAATGGCATACTGGCCTTTGGTGCTGACTGTCCTCCAGACATCATTCCATCCTCGCTCATCCAGTCCTCATGGATCCCCCTCAGACTCCTTCCTATTGCTGCTGCTTGAGGGCCAACCCCCCCCCCCCCTCCCAATGTGTCGTGTGTAGAAGCTCCTACAAATCCAACACAGCCATTATTGCTTGAGATGATGTTCATTGGACTCAGATACAAGAGGATTTAATGGTACCATGGATCAGCGGCAAGAATCAAACCTTAGTGTCAAGTTGCTATGAGTAGCATATTGACTGGGTGAGTCTCTCTCACTGACACCCAGGTCAGCTCCTAAAGCTCCAGCGGCCTTCTAGCCAGGCTTGCCGGCGCCTAAAGCTCGAGTGAGGGAAAAATTCCCTCATGGCTTGCAAAATGGCAGGCTAGTCCGCACTATGCACCATTAACAAAAACAAAGGTCAGGTCACGAACTAAACTAGGACTACTCTACGTTTCTTATTGTTTGTTTAGTTTTTCCCATGTGTAAGGATAAGGAAAAACATTGGTTCTCCAGTGAAAAAAGCTGGAGACGATTCCAGGATGATGAAGCTGGGGCAATGCTACCAGGGTGAGGCAAGCGCACGAAAGACGCCGGATCAATTACAAATGTCATTCTGTCTTGGTATGGGTGCTCATTGTGTGTCACCTCCACTTACTTGGTCAGCATGTCCTGCACACTCAGGTCCATAACAAAGGGAGGAATAAATGCAGAGAGAATTAACATACCTCCTTGGACATGAGTGTGGCAGGAACACAGCCAAGATGCTCCAGTTGGAGATATAGCGCGGGAGAGGGAAGCGATTTGTCAAGAAAGTCAGCCAGCTGAGCATTTCCATTGATTGGAAAAACTTACATGACGCATGCTTTGACTGCTTCACGCACAAAATGAGATTCTATGCAGATATGCTTTGTACAAGGATACAACACACACACACACACACACACACACACACACACACACACACACACACACACACACACACACACACACAC
>SZWC01001165.1:0-40522 GCA_023375785.1 Penium margaritaceum | reverse complement strand
CACACACACACACCCACACACACACACACACACACACACACACAGGATGCATCATTTTCAGCAGTGCGACTTGTGGTGGAATTCTTGCTGTGGAGTACCTGAGCAGGTGGATGCATTCCCGATTCCTCAAGCAATTGTGCCAGCCAGATGCATTTGCATGCAGCTTCATCAAATGCCATGTACTCAACTTCAGCAACACTACGGGCAACCCAAGACGACTTGGCACATTGTGACAACATTGCTGTACCCCATACACAAAACACATAGCCACCTTGACAGCAACAATTAAATTTTCTAGGCACCTCCAGACAGTACTGGGGACACTTAAACCACGTGTAAAGGAGCCTGTGCAGTTTTATTGACACTTGAAAAAACAGTGGATTTGGCACTCATGTTAATGTCACATTTTTCCCTCACATCCATTGTGCAGTTGATGCTCCAGAAAGTGGTAAGTTTAGCACTCATCCCAATGATGCTATGGCTTGTTTGCCTAAGTCTCATTCCATATGCAACCAGATCTTGTATCTTTTGTATGATAGCAAAATGGGATCGATTTCAAACGTTACATGTAATGAGTGAAATCAATACATGTTTGGTGAAATGGAGAACTTTTTATCGAAGGTTCAATACACACTTGTTTCATGAACATAATGATACCTACATCGTCTGGTTGTGTTTGACCTAACTTTTGCTCTTCATGCTATTAAAATAAGAGGATTTTCATTACACTCTGAGTGTCCACCACATTATACAGAAAGTTCCATGAGCAATAAAGTTTTCTTTAAGGAATGTTCCATATCTTTTGAATAACATGCAAGAGTTTGAGCTAAGCTGAATGCCATTAAGTATGCTAGTAAAAACTGAGTTCAATAAGAAAAACGTGGTTGCAAAGAAAATCATGATTTTGGACCATAGGTCACTTGGAATAGATTTTCATTCACGGTAACTACACTTTGATGATAAGTGTTGGAACTTCAAAGTGCATAAGAACAAATTCTAACAAAGAAAAAAGCATAATTGGGGTCTTGGACACCGGATGTGAGAGATTTACACGATGTCACTTCATAAGCGGATTCTTCTAGAAATTCTGCCAAGAAGTCGAGGAATTTTGAAAACATCAAGGCACATCTATGTAAAAGGCTAGAATTCTCTAGAAGTTGACCAAACATAATCAGAATTTTAATACAGCTCTCAAGATATCTATCCGTCCTTTAGGAAGTCAGTCAAAGTTTTCTGAAACCTTTGACACCATGACAAAAGAGTGAAGGTCTGTATGCTTTGAAATGGAACACCAGAAGTCAGGGTAATTAGAAAAGGTTCCATCCGGAAATCGGATTAAAGCTTTGGAAGTTACTACACCGTGTGCCACACAAATCATGACAGGACTGCAAACTTCTTGAGTTTAGTTACTCATGCACACCTCTTCATCTTAGCCATGCACTATCAGTGTGTTGCTAGACATAGGCCTGTGCCGACTGAAATAGTAATCAGTATCTTCAATGACATATCATTTTTGTCCTTGAACTCCCAACTATAGTACAATGTGTTAAAGCTTTGCAATTTGTCAATATCCTCCGGAGTTTTTCCCTGACATTGGTGTCCAAGGATGTCTTTGAATTTGTACTATGTATCAATGTCCACTTCCAGAGATTCAACGTGGACTACCACAACATGCCCCTTGTTGCAAAAATAATTTCACCACATCAAGTGATATCAATTTTGTCTGTCATCATCTACTGATCATTACAGTTAATCTGCTCCTTTCTTCTTTAGTGCTTCCCGTAACAGCCACTACATGGTGGATCGCTCAATGAAAGGCACGTGTGACTCTATGCCATTAGTGCTAAACTACAATGTACCAATAGCCAAGTCCACATTCAAATTGTGGCGGCACAAGAAACATTGTGCGAAAACAATGATGTGATTGCTCATTTGGCAAGTCCTCCAGACCGTTACAACTTACAATTCCCCGATTTACAGTCAAAGAGGTACATGAAGTCGACGGGTCTGAATTCTTCAATAGACAGTTTCTTTTTCAAAGATTCCTGTGAATCTAACTTGCCAACCTTTTTCTTGTTGATGTGACTCTGAGAGGCCTTCCTTTCCTTTTTTTTCCATACTCTTTTGCAAATATTGCACCCAAAAGAGTATCATGGATTGGTCATCGGTGTACCCTTCTTCAAACATCCTCATCTACAGCATTGTACAATAATCAAAAGGGCAAATACTCAGGGTAAATGTTTCAACCAGATACTACGTTTTTTGTCTACCCCTGCCCTGTATCATTTCACCACTTCTGGGGCCTTCTTCTACAACTTTACTCCCCCTCCCTTTCTAGCATGATGTTGGCACTTGCAAAAGTCAAGCAAACCATGGCCCAGGTTTTGGCAAGTCCAAAGAAGGTCTTAATGATTGACGCCATAGGCCTCGATTGTAGTGCATGCTCTTTTAAATGTAAATTTCCTATGCCCATTTAAAAAGTGTGGCTCCATTGTTGCTACCAGTTTCATCCCCATGTCCATTTGTTGTTGTTGACGTTGTCCATGCAATCAGCTATTGCAATGATTGCTAAAAGTTCATTCTGGATGCCAGATATGGTGATTCCTTATTGAACATCATTTTCTAGGCAATTGTTACTGTAGCAGGCCGGAACCTCCAGCTCCTCATCTGAAGTCGTTGACGGAGTTCGCAAAATGGCGTTCTCAGCCCGCGTGAGGGGTTTCCCCCCTCACAGAACTGAGGAGCAATCGTCATCAACAACCCATAGCACGGAGACTCAAATGTTTCGAGTCTCCCTGCGAGGAGGCAGGGTCAAACTGGCCCTCCCGCTACAGTCCTCCCCACTTATCATGAACAGTATCGGTTCATAAACAACAAGCAGGATTGTCAGTTATTGGGTCATCAACATTGTGAAATAAAATCAATAATTTCAATCGTCAGCTAAACATGAACACGTGCATGGTAATTGGACCTAAGCTACAGCTTGTTGGTCATCACGGTTAGCAGCCTCCCCCCTTTAGGCAAGAGCGTTCGCGCGACAACCATGTTGGACATCCCCAACCTCCTATGGTCGTAGTCCATGAATGCCGCCCTGCAGGAATATTGTTCATTTTTTTTGCGTTTAGGTGGTGCATCCTGACACACGTCGATCTGTGCAAGCTGCTAGCTTGCTCCAATACTTGTTGACCAGCCCTGTGAGCAACCAGTATTTGGGCTTCCATGAGTTACGTTCAGGTCCACACCCGGCCCAATGAACGAGTTATTCCCTAACAACCCGCGACCCGAGAGTACGCTCTCGGTGCTTGAGAAGGCAAAGAACCTCGTATTGGCCGCCGGTAGCAAGGACTGCCGGTGGTGGCTGAACAATTCTCTCTGCTATACATGGAGCCAACAGGCTCACATGAAAAGCGTCATGTATCTTCGTATTCCACGGATGTAGCAACCGGTATGCCACTAGCCAAATGCGTGCAATGATAAGAAACAGCCCAATCCACTTTGGTACACTTTTTGCGCCCTGGTGACTTCAGTCAAAGATTCTTAGTGCTAAGCAGCACTTTGTCACCGATGTCAAACGAGACCTCACGGCGACTTTTTTTGACATATGCTTTTTGTCGTTGCCGAGCAGGTTGAAGGTGGACCTTTGCCTCTTGTAACAAGGATTCTATGCACTCAGCAAAGGCTTGAGTAAGAGGAACCTTTCCTCTTGTACTCTCAGTCTTCACCAATAGAGAGGGCATCACTAGATACTGACCACTCTTCAAAACAACATTGTGAGCTGTGTAGACTCATTCACCAAGATATTCACTGGAAACTCTGCCGGTGCTAGGAATTGATCTTAGTCATTCATGAGAGAATCCACGCACATACGAAACATTTATTCCAGAGTGCGGTTCATGCGCACCGTTTCTTCGTCATTTTAAGGGTGAAGCGTTGTCAAAATTTGCGACTTGCTGCCAAAGTACTTGTGCATCTTTTGCTAAAACTTACTAGCAAATTTTCTATCACAATCGGAGATAATGCGCAACAGCAAGCCATGGTTCTTTATGACACCCTCGAAGAAAAGACAAGCGGTCTCCTCTATGTTCACATCAGTGGTTGTAGTGAAGAAGTGTGTCATCTTTGTCATAAGATCCACAACCACTAGTATTGCATCATGGCCACAGTTCATGTGCGGAAGACCAGTAATGAACTCCATGCTCATGCACTCCTATAGAGTCCTAAGGATGGTAAGCTACTGGAGGAGTCCAACAGGCTTCTTACTACTAGCCTTATTCCGAAGACATGGGTCGCATGTCATGCAATAATTACAGACATCAACATTCCATTCTAGCCACCAATAATGGTCCGAGAGTGCCGGTCCGGTCTTTTGAGGTCCAACATGACCTGCGATCGTTGGTTCGTTGGACTGGGAAATTGTATTCACTCGGAGGTCTCCCGAGTTTGGTACAACAACTTGTTCTCCATAGCAAAAGATTCCTTGTCCAGATTTTGAGAGTTTTGAAACCAAGAATCCATACGGTATCCCATCTAGATCCTGTTTACAAAACCGTTGTAGTGGATAATCTCTCGAGGTGGTTGCCGCAAGGGTGCACGGGGATGTGTTTTCTGTATTGTTCCTGTTGCAATGGCCATAAAACACCCACTGACCTCGGTAGTTGCTGTAATCTCCACAGGCTGTCGGCTTAGTGGATCGGCCACATTTCTGTGTCCTGGCCGATATTCCCATGTGAACTAAAATTGGCTCAGGTATTTGCTCCAATGTGCTTGTCGTCTTGACAGGTTTGATTATGTTTGGAAAAACACCAATGGGTTATGGTCGGTTATGACCGTCACACCCCCTTCAGCACCCTCGAGGTAACAACGCCACATCTTGAAAGCGTGTAGTACCAGAAGGAGTTCCTCATCCCCAGTTGTGTACTGCGTTTCTGCCGAGATGAGCTTACGGCTCTCATACGCAATAGGGTGATCGTTTAGCAGGAGGACCGCTCCGAGTCCTACTACCAACGCATCACATCGAACCTCCCACAGTTGTGATGGATGCGGAAGAGCTAGGACGGGCACTGTGGATAGAACCTCTTTGAATTTGAGAAAGACGTTTTCGCAATCAGATGCCCATCTTCTCGCGTGAGTTTGGTTAACAGAGCTACGAGGTTTGAATACCCTTACACAAACTGTTAAAAATAGTTTCCAAGTCTGAGGAAAGATTGAATCTTCCCAAGATTTTCTGGGCGTGGTCAGTCCACCATGGCTTGGACCTTTAATGGGTCGACACAGATACCGTCCTTGCTGACGATTTGTCCAAGGTATTCGAGCTCATCTTGTGCAAACTTGCATTTGGTCACTTTCGCATAGAACTTCTGTTCCCGAAGGATTTTGAGGACTTTGGGTAGATGTTCTATGTGCTCTTCCATTGATTTTGAGAAAACCAAGATGTCGTCCGGGTAGACCGAGACAAAGTGACCGAGTTGTTTGGAGAACGTTTGGTTCGTTTGTCCTTGGAATGTTGCCGGAGTTTTTGTAAGCCCAAAGCATAACACTAAAAACTGATAGTTTTTTATGTGCATTTGAAATGCGGTTTTGGGTACATCATCTTCCATGATGCGGTTTTGATGGTACCCTTGAGACAAATCCAAGGACCAAAATGCTTTTTCTCCTTGGAGTTGGTGAAACAAGTCCTCAATGCACGGTAAGGCGAATCTATTTTTCACCATCTGCTTGTTCAATGCCCGGTAGTCCACACATATGTGTAAGCCACCATCCTTTTTGTTCACAAGAAGGATCGGCATACCGTACGGCGATGTATGACCAATTGCATCAGCCGTTAAAATGTGTATCAACGAGTGTATTGGGGAGTGAACAAACAAGTGAACATGGACTGTTTGCAGAAACTACCAAGCATCATAAATGTCCCATTATAATCTTTATATAATGTGAAGAATGTACATCTATGATTTGATGGCATGCATTGATGTGGATGTGTTGTGAAAAATGTTTGCATGTAAAACTTGCTAAAAAAGTGTTCCTGCCATGGATGCTGTTTGCCGTTTTCCAGGTTCGACCCCTAGAGAGTGATTGTACATCTAATCTGATTGCAGATTTGGAATCTTTATTTTTTTCCAGGCAGTTTCGAGCTTTTAGTTGCTCGATTTGGTTGAGAATTCAGAAAGTGAGCTTCATCTGAAGTTCAGGTGGTCGGCGGGTGGAATCTAGGTCTCCGTCATTGGTGATTGGATAATTCTACCGTGGTGGTCCGAGTTCGTCTCCAACGAGTTCCAAATGCACCAGGGGCATGAATGAAGTGACCATAAGGACCTCCTTCACCAGGGTGAACTTCTCCTTGACTCTGGGCGAGGAAAGGCGCTCCGACGAGTCATCATCCAAACGCCTTCCGTTGCCTAGCATGCAAGGCACAGTGGTCGGCTCCACCAAGGGTTACTTGGACGGCCATAGCAGGGGCTTTACTGCTCTGTTTTGGGCATGCTTGGGTTTGCTGGAAAGCTGAGATCACAGGCTATAAGAATCCAATGTAATCTCACCAAAACCACTGATGGTTCTCAGCCTTTCTCAGTTTTTGTAATCTGCATTCTGCCAGAATTATGCTTCTTTGGTGTTGTGGCGACCCAAAGCATACACCCCTTGGAAGTCTCTTTGCACTAAGTAGCCGTGGACACTTGTGGTGGTTCAGGGTACGTCAGGACAGCATTCTTGACGAAGGGTTATGGGCCCACTGCCCTGATCTGCCTGCCAAGACGTTCACGGCATCTGCAACGCATGGGAGTGTCGCTCCGGGCAACATCGCCGTCGCACTTTGAGACTGTCCATTGCAGAAGTTCAACATGGCGCAGAAAAGGGAGTCCTCGTCCATCCAAAATTACATGGATGGCCCTGGTTTTGGGCTGTGGGGGTGGCATTTTGAGATCTACCTCATGCACAAGGGACTGCTGGAGCTCATGAAGGGAATAGAGGTTCAAGCTGCGAGCGCAACGGACGAGGAGAAGACAGCCTTCGCGAGGAAGAACAAGGAGGCGTCATGCTCCTATTTTTGGCGCTGCATGAATCTCAATGGGGCTACATCAAGGGCTGCGACCTGGCAGCTAACACGTGGAAGAAGCTCTGCTCCATTCACCAATCAACATCCCTAGCCAACAAGATCTTCGCGATGAAGCGACTCTTGACTGTGAGGATCGAGGAGGGTAAGGGCGTCATTTCTGCCATGCAAAATATTGAGTCTCTTGCCTTGCAATGCAATGATGTGGGGTGGAAGATTGACACGAAGATGCAGGCGATGGCGCTCCTCATGGCTCTACCCGACAGTTGGGGTCCTCTGGTCACCGTGATGGGAGGTTGGGAGGAGAATAAACTCACCTCCAGTGCAGTCGTTGAGTACATCCGCAACGAGGTGCACCATCGGAGCGGTGGCAAAACCTCATCATCCTCAACTGCCCTGGTCACCAAAACGCGGGGTGGTAGCAGCAGCAGCAAGCGAGGCGGCGGTAAGGGCGGCGGCAAGAAGGGCGCCAAGAGGGGTGCATGCCATAACTGTGACAAGGAGGGCCATTGGGCCAAGGAGTGTCCGGAGGAGGCACAGGCCGGCGGCAAAGGCGGCAAAGGCGCCGAAGGCAAGAAGGCACTCCTCAATGGCACAAAGAACCACAACCTGAAGGCTTCCAACCAGAGGTGCCTTGACTCAGGTGCGAAGGAGCATACTCAAGTTGAAATGGTGGGGTTCATCAACTACACCAAGTCTGCCAAGTCTATGGTGACCGCCAACGACAAGGTCAAACCTGCGGCCGGCCAAGGTGATGTGGATGTGAAGGTGGTGGTTGGTGGTAAAAAGGTGCAGCGTGTTATCCAAAAGTTGCAACATGTCCCTGGCCTGGCTGATGTTTTGAGTGTAAGCCGCTTGACAGACGAGGGCTATGAAGTGCTTTTCCACAGGAAAGGTGCAGTCGTGCGGATGGACGGCAACGGTGAGGTCGTGCTCGAGGCGAAGCGCGAGGGAGGGCTCTACATCGTTGAGACCAAGGTCATCCCCTTGGCAACAAATGCAGCAGACCCGCCAGCACGCATCGTCAACCTCGCAAAAGGTGGAGGAGCAGACCTGCAGCTGTGGCATTGGCGGCTAGGGCACTCGTTGCCCGCAGTCGTGCAAGAGATGGCAAAGCGCGAGATGGTTCGCGGCCTCAACATCACCGGTTTAGCAGATGCGGCAGCAGATTCCGTGGAGCATAAGTGTGAGCCTTGCATCATGAGCAAGGCAAAGCGCAAGCTGTTTGAAGACGGACAACGGCGGGACAAGAACTTGCTTGCAGTCGTGCACAATGATGTGTGCGTACCGATCAAGACGTCATCCATTGGGGGCGTGCGGTCATTCGTCACCTTCATCGACGATTGCAATAGAAAACTCTACGTCTACTTCGTGAAGCGGAAGAGCGATGTGCTGGACCAGCTGAAGAAGTATGTCACAATGGTGGAGAGGGAGACTGGCCGCAAGGTCAGAGCGTTACGCAGCGACAATGGCGGGGAGTACGTGGGCTACAGTGGGTGGTTGAACAAGCAGGGGATTGAGTGGCAGCCGACCACTCCATACACGCCACAATCTAATGGCGTGGCAGAGCGTATGAACGAGACGCTGCTCACAATGGCGCGGACAATGCTCGTGGACGCTAAGCTGTAGTGGAGTTTGTGGGCCAAGGCTGTGAGCACGGCATGCTACATCACCAACCTCACCCCAACGGCAGTGCTGAAGGGGAAGGGTGGCTGGAAGATGCCGCAGGAGGCGTGGAGTGGGCGCAAACCTAGCGTGGCGCACCTGAAGACATTCGGGTGCAGGTCGCATGCATTGGTGCAGGCCAAACAAAGAAAAGAGTCCAAACTGGACCCGCGTGCAAAGGCATACGCATTTGTTGGGTACAAAAGTGCGCTCAAGGCGTACCGCCTCTTTGATCCACAAACACAGGACGTCATCACCAGCCGCGACGTCACGTTTGATGAGCAACAGAGCTACTATAGCAGCAATAATAACATTGATGCAATGCACTCTCCAAAGCAGGGAGAGTGGTTCCAACTCCTTGAGCGTGAGGAGGAGCCGGCAGCTACAAAGGTCAATGCCTTCGAGGATGACGGTGCTGGAGTGCAGCAAGGAAATGCAGGAGGTGCAGTTGCCGCTGGAGTGCAGGACGCAGCAGCCAACGCGGGGAGGGGAGGGGGGGCAGCCGAGGACAACATTGCAGCAGGGCAGCAACAAAACCAGCAGCTGGCGTCACCAAGGTGGTTGCGTCACAGCCGAAGGCAGGCACCGGAATGTGGCAAAGTGGTATGACACAACCACGGGACGCGGTGCATGATGGCAGCCGCAACGGACCCAGCAACCATGCAAGAGGCGCTTGCACGGCCTGACGGGCAGCAGTGGGACTAAGCAATAAAATTGGAACTTGCGTCCCTTGCTGAGAACGGCACTTGGGAGTTGGTGGATTGGCGTGAGGGGGCGAAGGTAATCAGCTCCAAGTGGGTGTTCAAAGTGAAGCTCACCAACGACAACAAGGTGGAGAAGTACGAGGCGCGGCTAGTGGCAAAGGGGTACGCACAATGGAAAGACAAACACTACGATGAGACGTTCGTACCCGTTGCCAAGTTCACAAGCATCCGGACAATCCTCGCGGTGGCCCCCGCAAAGGATATGGAGATCCACCAAATGGATGTGAAGACGGCATTCCTGAATGGCATCATCAACAAGGAGATCTACCTTGAGGTGCCAGAGGGGGTGGATGCGCCCGTGGGCAAGGTGTACAAGCTGCGGAAGGTCTTGTACGAGCTAAAACAGGTGCCCAGGTGCTGGTACCAACAGATGGACAGCTACATGGCAGAGATCGGTTTCAAGCGCTGTGAGTCAGATCACAGCGTGTACGTGCGGCATAGTAATGGAATCCATCAGATTGTTGCACTCTACGTGGACGATCTGATCCTGTGTTCGTCAGATTTGGCGGCTTTGCAACAGCTCAAGAAGCAGTTGAGCAGCAGATTTAAGATGACGGAAATGGGGGAGCAGGAGTATTACCTCGGGGTGAGCATCACCCGGAACCGAAGGGCGCGCACGCTTGAGCTGGGGCAGGCCAAGTACGGGGCCGAGGTCCTGAAGTGGTACGGCATGGAGGACTCCAAACCAGTGGGCAGTCCGGTTTCCACAAGCTGTGAGCTGAGTGCGGCAATGGCACCGCTAACTAAAGAGGAGAAGGAGGACATGGCTTAGGTGCCCTACCAATCTGTGGTGGACAGCCTCATATATGCCATGGTGGCAACTCGGTTGAACCTGGCCTACGCGGTGGGTCAGGTGAGTAGGTACGTGGCTAACCCTGGGCCACTACTCTGGACAGCGGTGAAGCGCATCCTCTGATACTTGCAGGCAATGCGGCACGCGGGCCTGAAGTACGACGGAAAGGGGAGGTCAGACCCCTTGCGGCTGGTCTGTTACACTAAGGCAGACTACGCCGGTGACGTGGACAAGAGGAAGTCCACTTTTGGCTATGTGTTCTTGCTCGCACGTGTAGCGGTCTCTTGGTGTAGCAGGAAGCAGGACTGCGTTGCCACCTCCACAGTAGAGGCAGTGTACATCGCTCTTGCCGAGGCGGTCAAGAAAGCAGTGTGGCTTTGCTGATTGCTAGGGGAGCTGGGTGTGCCACAGCATGAGCCTACAATGTCCAAGAGGACAACACTAGCTCCATCTTGCTGACCAACAACCCGACGCAGCACAGGAAGACAAAGCACATCGACGTGCGCTACCACTATGCACACGATATGGTGGAGAAGGGACAGGTTGTGCTGTAGCATTGTAGCACGAAGCACATGCTCGCTAATAGCTTGACCAAGGTACAGCCCCAGGATCGGCACATGATCAGCTTTGCAGGGCTTGGTTTGACAAGCTGTGAAGGGCTTGAAGGCGCAGGAGTGGACGACCAAGAGTGAGCATGAGGCATCCGGCATGGAAGGTGCATGGGTGAGATTGTTAAAAAGTGCTCCTGCCATGGATGCCGTTTGCTGTTTTCCTGGTTCGACCACTAGAGAGTGGCTGAATGTCTACTTTGCTTGCAGATTTGGACTCCTTGGATTCTGCCATGCGGTTTTGAGCTTTTAGTTGCTCAATTTGGTTGAGAATTCAGAAAGTTAGCTTCATCTGAAGTTCGCGTGGTCGGCGGGTGGAATCTGGGTCTCCGTCATTGGTGACGGGATAATTCCACCGCGGTGGTCCGAGTTCGTCTCCAATGAGTTCCAAATGCACCAGGGGCATGAATGAATTGACCATAAGGACCTCCTTGACCAGGGTGAAAATCTCTTTATCTTCTGGGTGAGGAGAGGCGCTCCGACGGGTCATTATCAAAACGCCTCCAGTTTCCTAGCGTGCAAGGCACTGTGGACGGCTCCACCAAGGGTTACTTAGACGGCCATAGCAGGGGCTCTACTACTCCGTTTTGGGCGTGCTTGGAAACATTGGAAAGCTGAGATCCCAGGCGATAATAATCTGATGTAATATCACCAAATGAACTAACCACTAATGATTCTCTGCCTTTCTCAGTTTCCGCAATCTGCATTCTGCCAGAATTCTGCTCCTTTGGTGTTGTGGCGACCCAGAGAACACACCCCTTGGAAGTCACTTTGCACTAATTTGCCGTGGACACTTGTGGTGGTTCAAGGCAAGCTAGGACAGAATTTCGGACAAAGATACACTTGTTGATACACTGATCATAAAGTGTGTGAATTTAGGGTGATTAACCATAACTTCGTTCATCGAGCTTCTTGGCTCAATCCACCCTTTTGCAAGGTACTCTTTAATTTGGTGTTCAGTCTCTTACCTTTCTTCTAGACTATGGTGATACATGGGTCTGAATAGAGGATTCGCATCCAGTTGTAGTGGAATCGTGGTGGAAGCCGAGGCGATGGATCTTGGAATACATCCGAGAACTCCGCCAATAGAGATTTGATCTCTTGTGGTGTGTCTTCCTTCATGTCCTCCTCCGCTTTTTGTAGCTGAGGCAAGAAGTATCAAAAACCTTGTTGAATGCATCTCTTCACCTGCATGGTAGACAAGCTGGCATAGACTTTGATTCGGGTCGGTGACAAGTCCGTGCTCGAAGTCAACGTAAAGCAACATTGTCCATTTCTCAGGATCAAACGCTTTGATTCAAAGCACATTAGAGCCTTGTTTTCACGGAGCTAGGGATTACCTTGCACCATGTCAAACAGGTCAAGAAGGTTGAGTACCTTTAACGTTACACTCTATGTGTACCATTGAATACAAGTTTTTGCTTTACGGGTACATACGGGTACCATACGGTTGTCATCGACAACAACTGCGCCATTTAATGGCTCGCACTTTTGGCCAACCTATCAGGTAAAGCCAAGGCTAACAGAGGAGTCATCTCATCCAGTGTCAGCAAGTACATTCATAAGAGCACCAGCTAGGTATCCTTTGAACTGCATTGTCATGTGACCTCCACGTTTCCGAGTGAACAGACTGAATGACGGCAAGTCGAGTTTGTGATAAACACAGAATCGGTACGGCAGTTACCGTAACTTCCATTATTCACCCACTCAAGTCCACATCTTGTAGAAACATGCAAAATTGGATAGTACCGTCCGGTCCTTAAATCTATCTGGGTCGAAATCGTCGACCAAAGGTACCTCGAATGTGATTGAAATCACCGTTTTGAGGGTGTTTGCTTCAATCACTGAATCGCACAACTCTTGCACAGTGGTTGGTGTTGCCACCACTAAGTATGTCCGATCACACATCTCATCCAAAGATGCACGGTTTAGTGGGAAATGGCGGTCAGCAAGTTTAGAATGAGGGTCGACAAGAGGGAAGAGAACAACATAGAAATTTGAACTCGTCAAAAACTTCAACTGCTCAACATCCTCGTTTGAAAACATGAACCCACACTTGTGATCTACTTTTACCCCTAAGTGGTCCCCACTAACATAACTCAGGGGTGGGGAAAACTTGCGCCATGGCCCTGTCCGTTTCGACAGCCGGGTCCATTGCCGCAACTGCCGCCCTGTCCACGCCCTTGTCCGTGGCCTCCTGCTATACCATCCCCACAAGGTGCTACTGCTGCGGCAGATACCGTGGCCTCTTTTCCACCACAAGCAGCCTCAATGCACTGAGCCCTAAAGTGGCCCGGTTGTATGCAGCTGTGGCAGAGCCCATCGCGAAAGGCTGTTTTACGATGCTCACGCGCTGCCTGCAACTTAACATTATTGTGGCTGCGCTTGTGGTTTGGGATCTTGTACCCGCCAGTCTTCTTAACTAGAGGTTTTGCGAGCTGCTTGCGTTTGGCCTCGTCCCGCTACACGACTACTCCTCCCGCCCCTACAGCATCCATGCGTATGTCGTAGCCTTGCTGTGCATGCGCATTCGGCCATACGTCCGAGTAGTGCATCGGGTTTGCCGGATACACTTCACTCATGTAGTCCCACAACACCTTCCAACTTGTCCAAGCCTGGCCGGTTGCCATTGTGTTGGTCATGTCCTTCATCTTCTCGCTAGTATGACCGTCATACAACCACTCCAACAGCATGCACTCTGGGTACTTGAAATTCTGTGTCCCATCGCTCTCGATGAAGCTTTAAGATTCTTCCAAGAGTGTGCTGAACTCGCTCAAGTAGGCTTGAAGCAAGCTACTCAACTACCTGAAGTCCTTGATGATATGGATTGAGCGTTGTGCCTCCTCACACTGGGTACACTTCTTATGCATGATTGCATAGAATGCCTCCCACAACATGGGTTGCCACTTGAGGTGCGACTGCTGCGTACCCCACTCCTTGACCACATACTTGAAGAACTTGTCTTCAAGCCGCGTTGTAGCAAGGTCATCCCACTTATTGAGTGGAACCTTGTAGACACGTAGAACGTGCTTTATGCAAGTCAACTAGTTGGTCAGCCTCACGCCCTTCCGGAAGAGCTCCACACTGTAGAGGAAGGACGTGTTCATGACCGGCCCCAAAGTCGTCCAGGTAGGCATGTCGTCGCTGCCATCGGCAATGGCATCAGCACCTGCGGCACACTGCGATTGCTATTGCATCCGCACCAGGGTCACGCTCTGCAACGCCTTGTTGAGGTCGTTGCATTGGCAATTTACCCCATGAGCGTCCAGGTGCTACAACTGGCGATCATGGTCCAGGTCCGTGATGCTCTGTCCGACGTGGGCCAACAGGTTGGCAAATGCTAACTTCAGCTCTGATGTCGTCAGAGCATCGACAATAGCCTCCAGGGCCTCACGTTCTCCATGCACTTTTATCCAATACAGGAGGGTATGGTTCACGTACACACCTCGAAGGAATCCCACCTTCCAAAGGAGGCTGTCGTCAGCAACGACTCTCGAGTGGGCACCGGTCTGCCTCATTGCGACCACACCATAGGAAGGGGGATCTGTCCCAACTCCTCTGTTGGTGCCGCACCTCCACCATCGGTGGTGATCTTGAGTCGGCCTGCCGCCTTGGCAGCCAACTCAGCGAGCCTTTGGCGGTCATCGCAAATTGCCTTTGCGGAAACTCCGTCTGGCTCGTTCTTGTAGGAACTTCCTGCATGGCTGTTTTCGGCGCCTTTACTGCTCTCAGCAGCCTTGCTATTGTTGGTAGCTTCAGGTGATCCGACGAGCATCTTGCCCCTCTTGAGCGATTGGCCTGAGATGGCTGCACAACCATGGCGATGATTGTGATCCTCGTCGCCTTTGCCATCTTCGGCGTTGTGCTCTTCGTAGGGGTCCATACCCGGGTGGTCCTCCTCGAGCGCATCGTCTGTCGCATAGGGGTCGCTCACATGCATGTCGACATACTCGTCAAGAACTTTCTTGGCTTCCTTACGCTTCTTGGTGTCACCGAGTGTAGCAAGGCTTGCCTTTGGCAGTACGGTTGCCTTTGGTTTGGCAACCGTGCTCGCGGCAGCGGCTCCCAGAATTTGGATTCCACCAAAGGCGTGTGATGAGGCCATCAACACCTTGCCCTTGTTGGTCTTGGACGGTCTGGCACTTTCGATCTCGTCGCGCGTGCAAATAGCACGTGAAGACCGTTGTGAAGATCAGTCCACAACTTTGAGGAGGGATCGCCTCTTGAAGTCTCCTTGCTCTCATAATCCGTGAGGCAATTATAGATTTAACTTCTATTTTCCTAGACCACCACGGTCGGCACAAGTACATGGATTTTGAAACTAGTCTTCCTTTTCCATGACTCACAAAAATTGGTAGCGACTAGAATCTAGAAAAACAGAAGATTACAATACAAGGGAATGATTAGAATTATGAGTGCCACTCATAAGACAATGGCAAGGAGTGGGAGAGGAATTCTAATAATTCCTAGCAAGTCCTTCACTCCCTTTTCCCTCTTCTTTTCTTTCTCTTGTATTCTTCTCTTCCTTTGGCCTCCTCTTGATTCTTCTTCGCACGACTCGTGCCCCTTGGAAACGTCTTCCTTGAGTTGGCGGCATTCTGGAGCCCCCAAAAATCTTCAAGGTGTCGTCCTCCCTCTTTTGGGGTGTTCTCAGGCCATGAGAAAATTGGGAAAGTATTTCTTCCTAAGGCCATGGGCTCTCACCCTGGCCTTGGGAAGAAATATTTTCCCAATTCTTGGATGAAGTAGGGGGAGAGAACCTTGAAAATGGAGGCAAATTGGTGGTTTTGGGAGTGGACACTCCCCACCCCATCTAAGAACAATCCACCCTTTTCCCCAAAGTGAAGAAGAAGCTCAAAGCAGTTGAGATGTTGAAGTAGAGCTCTTCAATAGCTTTGTGACACACTTTTTAGTGTTTAGAACGGATTAGTGTGGACGCCGTACTCCCATTTGGCGTTTCTGCTGCTGCATGCAACTGCTGGTGGCTTTTTGTATTTGACGTAACCGCCGTTTCTGTCGCAGACTTGGTCCTGAGGGTCGTCCAACTCTGACACCACTGTAACGGGCCGGAACCTTTAGCTCCTGCTCAAAAGTCGTCGCCGGAGTTTGCAAAATGGCGTTCTCAGTCCGTGCCATGGGTTTTACCCTCTCGCATAGGAGCAATCATCATCAACAACCCAGAGCAAGAAGACTCAAATACTTCGATTCTCCGGAGGCCCATTTCTGTTTTTAACCTTATACCTAGTTTTGGGACTCAAACCGGTGGTTTTGACGTGGAATTTGTGTATTTTCACGAGTTATTCTTTTTTATGTTGAATTTTGTCGCAAACCAAAATGTTCAAGTGTGAGGCAAGCTCACGATTTTGTGCCAGGACTCTCTTGCATCTCTCATCTCCCGTCCCTCGTCCCCCTCCCTCATCCTTGCTCGCTCGCTTCCGGGGAGGGAGAGCGGGGGCAGTGGCACGAGGTCACGAGGCCTCGCCCTCAAGGCCCTCGCGGCCCCTCAGCCGCCGATCGGGTTGAGGGCGCAAACGGCGGCTAGCAGCTGGCTGGCTGGTTACTGGCCGGTCACTTGGCCGGCCGCCGGCCGTCCAGCCGGCCGGGAGCCAGCTGGACGGCGGCCAGAAAAGTGCTGGCCGTTGGCCACCCCTTGCTGATGCGAGGGGTGATGTGCAACAACCCCTCGCTTCAGCGAGGAGGGAGGGCCAAACCGGCCCTCCCGCCACAGTTACAGTAAAAAGAGATTGTTTTGGGGACAAGCTCACTACTGGCCATTACTTAATAGAAAGGCCGTATATATTCTGTTATGCTAGACTACTAACGTAGTTATCCTATCTGCCATGTGTCATACTTCATCTTATGTAGACGTATAATGATTGTTGTGCATATTAATGCAAATGCCAAAACATGAATAAGGCGCATTTGGATTGTTGGGAACACAAGTCAAACAGCGTATATAATACTCCGTCATGAGTGGTTGCTTTGACTCCTCCACAAAATTGGGGGGTTTTGCGACTACTGAGGTGCCTCTTTATAGAAATGTAATGACTTAAAATATTTGACCAAATAGAACTGGGTTTTGGTATTTGTATAACAATTTAGGAGGGTGGTCAAAGATGTCCGAAACCCCTACACTGAAACACTAGAGGCCGGGGTACTTGAGGATTATGTGTTTGGTTGATAGACGTAGATGTAAAAAACAATGAAACGAGGAAGAATACCACTTACAATGTTTTGGAACTTGTGTATGTGAGGGACTCAGAAGTTTCCTGCTCTACAACTTTTTTCTTTGTGATTGAACAAAACTCTCTCTTGCCCAAGGCACATTACCTCATATGCACATGAGCCTCTACCATTATCTCTTCCTTCATGTCTCTTACGATATAGACATTCCGGTAAGTTTTCTAAATTCGTTTTCATTTAATGCACATCTGATCATAACATGTTCATTTGACATGGTGTACATTTTTGCATGTCTTGTTAACCTTCCTCTTGTTATTCAAATGAGATACACTCAACATTCATTTGCTTTATTCACATGGAAAAGGATAGAAAGTCAAACCTCTTGACTTATCTTGCACATTTATTATAATGTATGGGTTTGTTGAAGTTCCTCATCAAGGAGGCCCAAGAAAACCTTTACCTATCGTCTGCACTCACCTTCTGGTGGAAACTTGAAACTTGTTCCCTATTTCATTTTCCATACTATCCTTTGGTGACCGATTTGACACTTGATTAGGCGCTTGTCGTAGTGCTGAGGTACGCCCCCTTTTGCTTTGTTAGTTGAAACATAACCCATTAACATTGACAAGTTTACGAGGTACCCAGTCTATCTCTCCAATGTATACTATGTATCCTGCACCAGACAAGCGATTTCCGATAAGCCCCATCATTTAGAAGTATGTCACTATGAGCTTCGTATTTAGAGAACGAGTTGTCAAATGTCGCAGATTAGAATCATCCTGCACTACCTGCTCCTTGTGGTATGGTTTCATGTTTGTTTTTCAGTTTGGTAATTTCTCACCACAAACACAAGTGAAAGAAAAATCCTTTGCTTCATAAAAAGAAAATACCTAGAAGCTTCCTAGCTCTGCTGTGGCTAATGTGGCAACACCAACGGAGTTAGCTGACACATTAGCATATAAAGCAGGCATGAGAACAACAATGGATTGGCTATTGGAAACATTCAATATATCAAAAGCTTTACTACCTTCAAGTTTATGGAGAAATAGTAAAAAAAACCATAAATAGCTGCCGCGGTGCACAACGGGTGATGCACATGGCAGGGTCAGGTTGCTCAAGACTTTGTCCAAAGCTGGCCAAAACCTAGTCCACAGACATCTAAATGCAGAATTGTCAGAACTCACGAATACACAGTCTTGAACCATACACAATAACTCCACACATTCATGGGTGTGGCATCAACCGGTGGACATAGAATGCACAAATCATGCAAATTGGACACAAGGCTAATCCACCTAGAAACTTCTATTGGTTGTAGAAAATTCTGCTCGTGCTTCATGCCTCTGTTGTTGATGACTTGTATCGTGTGTCTTGTTGCATTCCCTCTATTTTTTCTCCCCCTCTCTCTTCTGTATGAGTTTTTATCACTGGCGTTCTCTCCCATGAGAACCAACGCTTGTTACATCGTCGCCTTTGCCATGTGTGCTTGGACACTTTGTCCAAGCTCATTCAAACTTAGCCAGCCCTCGGTCTTGACGGACCTGCTTGTGAGAACCCACCCAAGACTGACTGTTTTTTTGCGCCGAGGATAGGATGCATCATTACTCTTACCCTGACTCCTCCTGAGCACTGCGCCCACTAGAGTTGATCCACTCGGACCTTCTCGGTCCTCTCCTAGTCGAGTCTCTCTCTTATCGGGTTCGACATGTTTTCACCCTGACCGATGACTTCACCCGGATGCGGTGGGTCTACAGCCCCGCAACAAGAGTGATGTCGCGCTGGCGATCCGCTTGTGGCTTGTGATGTCTGAGTGTCAGTCTCGTCACACCTTGCACACATTTGGCTCGGATCATGGTGGCGATTTCTTAGGCGAGATCGATGCCTACTTTGTCGAGCACGGTATCTTTCACCAGCCTTCCACCCCTGCTACACCACAGCAAAACAGTGTGTCTTAGTGTTGGAACGACACCATGGAGAATGCAGTTTGCAATATGTGGTCTGAGTGCGGTCTTCTAGAGTCCTTTTTCTTTGAGGACTTCTCCTGCATGACGTGGGTCTGGAACCGCTTGCCGCATGGTCCACTTCCAGACCATGTCACGCCGTTCGAGTTGTGGTTCAGCCATCATGCTGATCGCCGTCTCGCCCGTGTTTGGGGGTCCCTCTCCTGTGTCAGGTACACCGAGGAGTAGCAGGGGTCCAAGGTCTCACCTCGGGGATGCATGTGTACCTTTCTTGGCATCTCCCCGCAGTCAAAGGCGTGGCACTTTTTAGACCCTGCTCGCCATCTCATTGTCGAGTCTCGAGATGCTCTCTTCTTTGAGGCTCTTACCTATCACGACTTGTCCAACAATTTGTCCCTAACCGCCTGGCAGATGGGGGAGTCTAGTGCTGCGGTTGAGTCCGTCCGGGCCTCCTCACCTATGGTCTCGTCTCCGGCTACTGACAATCCGACCATCGTGGCTGTGGGTCCAGTAGCCTCAGGAGTTCCCTCTGGCACACCTGATCCCATGCCGGTGTCAGAACCTTCTGGCACACCTGATCTGGTGCCGGTGTCGGTCCCCTCTGGCACACCTGATCCCGTGCCTGTGTCAGACCCCTCTGGCACACCTCATCCTGTGCCAGTGTCCGACCCCTCTGGCACACCCAATCTCATGCCAGTGTCGGTCCCCTCTACCACACCAAATACCGTGCCAGTGTCAGTCCCCTTTGTCACACCCACTCCCGTACATGCACCTACGTCCTGTACGGCTCTGGCTCGACAGTCTTTGCCGTAGCCTGAGGTGAGCGCCTCAGTATCAGGATACTCCCGCGAGCCCGGTGGTCGTCTTCGACCATTGGCCTCTAGGGCTCATCGCATTGCTCAGTCAGCGTCCAAGCGCCAGACGCGTAGTGTTGAGAGTGGCAAGCCTGGCAAGAAGGCCCTTAGCTTGAGCGTCCAGGCTATACTAAGGTGTATCCAGCATGTCTTGCCGGCCACGAGTTGTTATCCCGAGAGTTCTTGGATGCTAACGATGCTGCAGCCGACTTTGTCATGGTCAGATCGAGTCTTCGAGGCGTGTGTCTTAGCCACCCGGAGCACTCCCTCCACGACGCCTGATCCAGGCACATTGAAGGAGGCAATCTCAGCTCACAATGCAGACTTGTGGCATGCTACCTGTGAGGATGAATTGAGAGCCATCTGTGAGCACGGTGTCTATGAGCTTGTCGACCTCCCGCTTGGGCAGAAGGCTGTACAGGAAAAGTCGGTCTTTCGCAAGAAGGTGAAGCCTGATTGCACATTGGATGGCTACAAGGCTTGATTGACGGCCAAGGGTTTCGCGCACGTTGAGGGAGAATATTTCACTGACACCTTCATACCCATTTGCCGAATGACCACCGATCGTGCTCTGTTCGGGGTTGTTGCTCACCACGACTGAGAGATGCACCAGATGGACGTGAACACGTTCTTCCGTGGCATCTTAGAGGAGGAGATCTACTTGGTTCAGCCAACTGGATTTGAGGTCGGTGACAAGGTCTCGCGCTTCCGCAAGGCCTTGTACGACTTGAGACAGTCACCCAGGTGCTGGAACTTGGAGATCACCGGCACACTGACAAGTGCTCGTTACGTGCAGGGTGTAGGGTGCAGGGTGACGTTGACCTGTCCCTCTTTCTCACACAGACAGCTAAGAGCTTCACCGCCATCCTGGTTTATGTGGACAACCTCTTGATTGCATCTCCTTCTATGGAGGCCGTGAAGGAGGCGAAGTCAGTTCTCCAGGCTGCCTGCAGGATGAAGGACCTTGGTTCTGGAGCTATGTTTCTCGGGATGGAGATCGTGTGTGATTGTGAGTGACGGACACTCTTGTCGCATCGAGAACGTTACGCACACATTATGGGAGAGCGGTTTGCTGACCTCATGGGTGCAGTTCCCATAGCCTCCACCCTCATCACACCTGACGGACAGGATGCTCTGAAGGTGGATGATCTCGCACACCTTGGGAAGACAGTGGGCGTGACCCTGTACTTCCGCTTGATTGGCTCTTTGATGTACTTGGTCACTACCACGCGACCCGACATTGCCTTTGCAGTCAACCTCCTTGCACAGTTTTCAAAGTGTCCTTGGGTGAGAACCCTTCACGCGGTTGTGCGAGTGGTGCGGTAGGTGGTGTCCACACCGTACTTCGAACTCTGCATTTAACGATAGTGTTCGGTAGTAGTCGACGGCTACACAGACAATGACTGGGCGTGGAGTCCTGATGGGAGCAATCGGACAGGATACGTGTTGCTACTTGGTGGTACCGCTGTGTCGTGGTGCAGTGGCAAGCAGGATTGTATCGTACGTAGCTCATCAGAGCCTGAGTAAATTGCTCTGGGGGCAAGGGTTGCTAAGGCGGTGTGGCTACAACGTTTACTTTGTGAGATGGGTCAATCTCTGCGTTGCATCGTTCTCTGTTGTGACAACCAGAGTGACCTTGCTATTGCAGTGAACTCTCGTCTGCTTCATGCATGAATGAAGGACATTACCATTGAGCATTACTTTGTGCGTGATCTTGTGGGGCGACAAGAGATCTCCGTCATTAGGGTCGGCACGGACATGTAGCGAGCTGACTACCTGGCCAAGGCACTTGTGCGCAGAAAGTTTTTGGTGGCCATTCGTTCTGTCTGGATACGTCCCTTGCCTAAGAGTTGTTGAGATTCGGGTGTGTGAGTATGGACAGTTGAGCATCTTGTTGCACATCTGTGTCAGTTCTGCACGTGTATGGACATGCGTATCATGAGGTCATGGGGGAGTGTTGTGATGTGAGATATTACCATCTGTTTGTACAGCTTACTATGACCACTCGGCTATGTCCATTCTCGTGCAGATCCCTGATGCGGGCCCAGCTGGCGCCGGAGCACCGACGAGTCGTGGCTCCATCTACCAGCAGCTGCTAGATGACTACGACGACGTCCCAAGTGCTTTTTGGGGTGCTCTGCACTTTTTCTGCAGACGCTTGAGTTTTCTCGGTTGACTAATTTCGAGCCTAATTTGCATGTTTTGCATTGTCTGTCCACCAATCGATGTCGGACTTATGCGTGTGACCAGTCGTATCGTTCGACTCGAGATTCTACACCTCTAGGATTGGGCAGTATTGCGTTTGGATGCCTGTGCGCAGAGTTATGGCCATAACAGTGGTTTTTGGCCGGTTTTAGGACAATATGACAGTGCAACGTGCGTCACCCGCTGTGTTGCGACATGTGTTTATGTTGTGTACTTGTCAGTTGTCATTTCTCTTTGCAATTACTAAGCTATTGGAGCTCATGAGACTTTGCGCGTCTCCCTAGCTTGACCTTTGCTATTTCTTGCACCTGCTTGCTTGCTAGTGCGCCAACTGAGTGGACAGTGTCGCCACGTCAGGAACGGCAAGGTTAGGAAGCTTCCTTGCAACATCTGGGATGAGTTTCTGGTTCGTCAACTCATGTTGGCATCTATTCGTCAGGTGCCGGACGAATCGATGCTTGTTTTACTGTGCGTTTCTCCACTTTTCAGTTCGTCGGCCGAACATTCACCCCCCATCACATGGACATCCGATGGGATGGCGCTTCCAGAATAGGCCTCTCCGATGAACCAGGAAACGGTACGGCAGGATCCAAGTACGAATCCCGACAAGAGGTAGTCCGCGTAAGGAGGGGGGCCGAACTCGGCATCTGGCAGAAATTTATCCAAAAAAAAAAGGACGAATCAGAAACATGGTACACAACGCATACCAATAAGAATGACTGCATGTTTTGCAAGATCTTTTCGTCGTATGGTTCTCGCGCTTAATGTGTAAATGGGTAGTGTTCGTCGATGCATGTGGATTGGCGCTAAGATGGAGCAAAAATGTCGGCAAGCATGCATGATGGACACCAAGGTCGTCACCAAATAGTAATGTGGCCGTGAGATCAGTACAGGTGATCATGGACACCGAAATTAGGGGGACTTCATATGTATACGGCCGGGTAGGACGCATAAACTAGTCATGAGAATCTAAATCGTCATTATCCATGGTCTAGTCTACAAAACAGGCACTTACCTTCGTCCTGATGTGGAAATTTCACTTTGCGCCTATAGTGGGCGCAATCAGCGCAAATTGGACATATGTGAATATATTTTTTTCATCGTTTTTTACATTGTCTCTGTAATGACACATTTTTCTTGTCTTGTATTCTAGCACATTGCTACTATTCATGCTCCTCGTCCAGCACTTCATATTGTTTGTTCGCGGTCGACTGGTTCATCCCTGCCGCATTCCTTTTCTAAGTGGGGCCCTCTGTCGGCGACTGGCGCCACAAAGGCGCTCGCGTGAGGACGCGGGCGTCGTTGGAGTCTCTGTCGCGACCTTCGCTATGTTCTGGTCGTGCGTCACTCGCCGGCCGCTGGGGGGTTGCTCATCGAGGGCGCAAACGGGGAAAGCCGAACTGGAAACAATGAATAATCGAGGGGCTTGCAAAATGGACACATTTATCCTTTGCCAAGCCGTGACACGTCACTTACCTGCTCTCCTGCGCCTGATTGGTTGGTTTGCTTTCCGCATGAAGTTCTTGACGAGCGTCAACCGTCAAGCGTCAAGGCCTTGGTCGGATGTGGTCGGTCATGCGGGTCGTGCCTGGGAGGCCGACACGAGGGTTGCGGCTGGAATCGTTGTTGGCGACGATTTTTCGTGTTGCGGCTAGGTGTTGGCCTGGTTAGTTGGGAACTCGATATTCGCATGTGTCTCAAACTGTTTTATCAAATGTTGCAAACAGCGGATGGCTTCAAAAGACATGGCTGAAGCACTCATTGTTCCCGTATGGACTGCAAAGGCTGGGGCTCCAGGCATTGGGACCTGATTTAAACTAGACTCGCGAAAATAAAAAGAGAGAGGAATTCGGGAAGATGGCGCGGAGCTTCCTCTTCTGTGAGAAATCGTTGTTGGCGACGATTTACGGCGTTTAACAGCGACACCCAAGGGTGAAGTGACAAGTCAGACAGAAGCTTTGCTCACGCATCCCGAAATCCCTGGTACATTGGTGGCTGGTTCATTTAATGAGTGTTACAAGAATTTCAGGCTACGCTGTCTGTGACGTTAACTGTCTTTCCAATATGAACTTGGTTAAAATTCAGTGAAGACAACATCCACGCGCGCTAGCCAACAGATGTGTACATACACACACGGTAACAGATCCAGAGTTATGTACGTGCAGCAAAACATTTGTGGCAACCAGAATAATAACGTGCATCCATTTACTTTCTGAGGGAAATCGAGATGACAACGCAAACGGATGGCCCGCAAAAACCGATAACAAGGGTTATTCATGAAAGATGATATTCTCCTGTGCACTTCAAATTTCGTGCTTCATCTCACCTAGAACAGACAATTCAACTACAAAAGATGTGAATGCGGGGGTTTCTCATCAAGAATTCAGGAGACTAATTTTTTTAGTTCAAAGGGGAATCAAAGCCTCGAAAAAGTTTTAAAATTTTCCTTCCCTATACAATTAAACCCTAAGCAAATTCAAAATTTAAAGTTAAACCCCTTTTAACCATAATAAGTATTATTTTCTGAGAAACATTTAATCACAGACTTCATAATCAATCATTTTAGATTTTTAAGATATTATTTTTTATAATTCAAAGTATATTAAACGCATTACATGATTGAAAACTCAGTTTTATGTTTGAAATGAAATTTATGTACATGTTTTAACGTATAAATGAACTCTTCTGCTACATTCTTCGCCCATCTAAACATTTCTTTAATAAATGTGCTATCTTCCATTCAAAATAAAAATAAAAAACTAATTTTAAATTTAAGGTATATGAAATGTTTGAAAACTATTTTCTTCTTATCATTTGGTTCAATTTTCTAAGTTTTCATATAATTCAAAATTTCATGGTTGCACAACATGTTTTATGAAAACAAAAATATTATGAATGTACCATTTTAAAAAATTTAATTACCTTAGGTTTCTTAAACATCAGTTGTTTTTTTCTAAACCAATATTTCCTCCTCAAATGAAACCATTGAATCATCTTAATGATTTTTTTCTTGATACACTTTCCATTGTGTGATTGATGAAGGGAACTACACATAACAACATTCAAAATGTGCCATTGGTGGAACTATCAAGGTAAGTTGCAATCGAGCCATTTTCTACTATGGTATTCCTCCTTCTAGTGTTGTCGACACTTGTATTTGTGGGTACATGGCTGGTTACAAAATTTGAGGAGGGCTACCTTGGGGCACATGTGCTTACGATGCTTGTGAACCCCATTACAACTTCATGTGATGTTGTTAATGTTACAAGTGCAGAGGATACTACGGTGTTATTGCTTATTCCATGTGGGTGCCCTTCAAATGTTTCAATTCACTGTACTTGAGCAAGATTTGAGTGTTGTAGCTGCCTTATGTGTGATGCTTCAGCTAAATGGGCCATCATGCTTTTCTTCTACTATGAGCTACTGTTTAATGGCTGTCATTTCTCTCAGCACCCTCCTCTCTTACTCCACAATTTGATGTACATTGGTTCTTTGTTACACCTTTAAAGTTTGGAATTGCGTGTGTCTTGTGACATTACACTCGTGTCATGGTCATCAAGATCAAGAGAAGTTGACTTAACATTCTCCTTTTTCATGTTTCTCTTACTTATTCCATAGGTTGAACGTCACTTATATGCATGAATTGGTTTCAACTCCACGTCTTGGTAAGTGCTTCTACAAGGTTGGTGGTGAAAGTCTCCACCACAAACATTTTCACTACCTCCCTAACATTCTTAATTATATGACATATTGTTGTTGCTAAAACAAGCATAACACTCTTCATTGAAGCACCTTGGTTCTTCAGCACATGGCGCTACCTTGGCTACATAAAGGCTCTCTCTTGAGCTAATTGAAAGGTTCAAATTTATACATGGATGATGAGATGGTGCAACATTAACACTTCTCTTCTCTATTCCCATTCATCTCTTCTAACCTTTGACCCATGAGGAAGAGCTTCACGTCTCAAGTATATAAGGCAACTAATGAGGGAAGACCAATATTGCCTTCTGTGTTTGTTTGAGTTTCTCCTAGTGCTCTTGCTAATGGTAAGATCTTGCTCCTACCATGTTTATTTGTGTGAGAAGGAGTGAGGGCAAGGACGTTTGCTTCTCTTTGACTTTGCACGACCGTAAAGAAGGCTAGAAACACATTGTTATAGTTGCACGACCATAAAGTGCCAAGCCTGCCATGTACAAAAAAAGAAAACGAGTGCAGAAGCTGTTTTTGAGGAGTTTGTGATTGTATGAAGAAAATTCAAAGTACATGTACAGAAGCTGTATGTGCAAGTCTCATACCAGCACATGTATAAAAAAGCTCTGACTTAGGTCTTGGCCCAAACTTGGCACAACATCTTGCCAGACGTCCCGTTGTGTAGCAAGAGTTTTGTGATGTCTTGTCGGATGATAGGCCTTCAAAACGTCAAGGCGCCTCCTAGCCAAGTTGGTAGTGTTGTGCGGCTTATTGGGTCGACGGAGGTGATCTTCAACAGATGGCAGACGTACAAAGTTAATGGCGGCAGTAGTCATCGGGTTGCAATGGATTGCCAAGAAAAGATGTGACAGCTACCATCACCTCCTTTTATACTACTACTCTTGAGGGAGTGTAGTCCCTTTTGCTTCTTTGTAAATTGTTGTCTCAACGACACACCCTGCTGATGTAGTAAAGCATCTTCCAGAATTGGATGGCATGTTGATGATGAAGTAATTCATCAAAGAGGTTGTGCATTGGCTTAGACAACCTTGATGGTACCTATAGAATGTCATGGGCACACCACGTAGGGTTGCATCCTCCAACCTGTCTTGTTTGAGGGAGTTGTTGAGTTGTGCAACAAGATTGAGAAAACCGTGGTCGTCACTCCTCTCTTAGACTTACCAACATAGTTATATACAATCCCTAGTCATGAACAAAACACGTGGGATATTAACGCAGTAATCATCGCGTGGCGTCTGGACTGAACGGAGCGACCTCATGGTTGCTCCCCTTGTTCACACGAGCATCCGAGAGTTTGCTCGCGTGAGGGAGCAACTATGGGTTGCGACCCATCCATCGCCTTCCGAAAATGCAGATTTGCAGTTACGTTTTTGTTTTGTTGTTGCAACAAGCGACCACGTTTTGTTGACGTTGTTGCCACGATCGACGGTTGTGCGCGTGTGTAAGGAGGTCAGAGGGATTTTGCAAAATAGCTTGCGACAAAATATGGTGCAAAGACATGTTCCATGACAAATTTTCAGTTGCTGCTACTTGCTCCTGTTGTTGAATCAAGGCTACTGATGATGAATTTCTGTTGTATCCAACTGCTCCTTTAGTGTTAATGGAATCCAAGCTAATGAAATCAACGCATTGAAAATGTTCTAGAATTTGAGACGGGCTACTTGCTTTTCTTATGCATTTTGGATTTCCTTCTATGCCTTGAAAAGCTAATGGGTCTTAGAGTAAAGGAGATGACGTATAGTTGACTTGTGGAGTGTGAGTTTTGGTAGTGACATGCTCTTGTTCCCCTTTCCCCTTGTCAGTTTCACGTTGTTCTGAAATGCTACATACAACATGAAGCACAATTGTAGGTTGGAACTGGATTGTGCCATCATGGTTATGGTGCAAATTCTTGTCTTTTGCATGCCAAAGAGCTTGGTGTGGTTGTGTTGGTATTGCGAGAGCATGTTTGAGGTGAGTGCGCACTAATTAGTCCACCGATTGAAATTGTATTTTGAAACTGTCTTGGTTAGGAAGTCCGCTACTAGTCAAACTAGGCACATGCACAAGTTGCTCAGTTCCATCAACGAACTTTGTTTGGATCTAGTGGCTATAAATTTTAATGCGTTTTGTGCATCATTGAAATTTGGTGGAGTTTGCAACTCAGTCACAAACTTGTAGTCAACATTTGTTTTTGTAGGCTTCTTTTGCCCTAATATGTTGTCGTAAAGGACGTTCTCTAGATATGTCAGCTCTTTTGCGACTGATATTGCTACAACATCCTTAGTTTGGAAGAGCTGAGTGTGAAAATGTTTTGTCGCTTGCTTGACCATGAGACTGTAGCTCATTACCAAAGGCACATAAAGCCGATAGTGCTCTTCTGGTCCTCCGTTCTATTGTGCACTTCGCACATTTATCACAACCATTTTTCAACAGTCTGAAGGGCAGTGAAAAGTTTTTCATGATGCCCATGTATTCAAGACAAGACATGAATTCTCTCATGGTTGTTTATTCAGCATGTTTTGAGCATAGGACTTCCAACTTCCCATTACTCTGTCTCTCCGCCATGGCCAGCCACTTGAAGATGTGCATTGAAGCTTCATCGCGTGTCTTGAGGGCATAATACCAAGTGAAGCGAGTTGCATCATCGATGAAAAGTAGGAAGTACCGATGTTCAAGCACATTGCACCTGGTGGAAGAGGTCCACAAATGTTTGTCTGGACAAACTAGAGCTTATTGGCAACAACACAATTGCTGGCAACAGAAAATATGTGACGTGGCAGTTTGGCCTTCACACAATCCTCACAAGGATTTGTGAATTCTTTCACGTTGCAGTCCTTGATGTGGAGTCCATCAACCTATTTTCGCTTGTTTATGGTCTCAACCCTCTGATTGCTGATGTACGCAAGTCTCATATGCTACACTGAGATATCTTCACAAGAATATTGGTGTAGACTGGATACTACAAAGTGATCAAATTCATATGCTATTTGAAGAGGACTAAAGTCGGGCTTAATCATGCCGCATGGAAGGAGTCTTCCTTCAGTGAACACTTCCCCTTGAATATGTTGTGAGATGATGTTGTTGCATTTGCTCACAATATGAGTTACCTTCCTCATGAGCTACTCGAATGACAGTAGGTTGTCGGTAATCTATAGGATGTAGATAACATCATCAAGTTTCACCGGAGTGTTGTCATAGCCTGTATGTGAGTGTGTGCTCTCTGAAAAATTAGTCTTGGTATTTGGAGAGCACAATCCCAGTGGAAAAATAGACTTGGAGAAGTCTGGAAGCTAGAGCTACATAAAACAAGTTCATGACAATGCGCAATCTACAAGGTATTCATTCTCTCTGGCCGGCTACTTCGGCCCTAGCCTAACACTCTCCTAGCTTGCTCTAGCAAGCTTCTTGCTTCTATACTTCGTGCCCTTCTTGCACCTAAACTTGGTGCAATTCTTCCATCTAGTGCCTTGTGCAAGAAATCTCTGGCCGTTGACCTTCTAGATCAACGGTCCATCTTGTGTCTTGGCGGTGGGTGGGGTCGCCGTGTTTCGCACACCACCGGAGTAAAACAACCGTCTTGCGGTTGTAGCTACTGTTTTTGCTACCTTTCTTGACCACATGCGCATTTGGGGTCGTTCGTCAAAACAACCCCTTGCGATTAGCGTCGTCGTTACGCCACCCGTTGAAAGGGGGAAAGCCACCCCGGCGTGGCGCATTCAGGATGCCGTGTGGGGTTCGTGCAAAAGGCGGCTCAACGCCGACGTGAACTACACGCCGGTGTGCGCTCAGGCGTTTGCTCCTCCTCCTCCTCCTCCTCCTCCTCCTCCTCCTTGAATCGGCGTTCAAGCGGAGTTGAACTCGACCGTGACCTGGGTAACCTAAAATCAAAAAATAACCCGGATGCCCCCAAATCCCAAGTGAGACCTCGAGTTTGCCAAAACAATAGGACGCCTTATAACATACACCCTTCCGTTGGCGGCGTGACTTCTCGGCGCGCTTGAGGTACTCTTAAAGAAGAGTATTGGTATACCCAACATGGAAGTTGGCCTGTGGCCCGCGAGAGTTGTTCTCCGCCGAGTACGCCTTCACTACACCAGAAATCCACGCTGCTTCCACTCAAGCAATCAGCCGGAATCGTTTCCACCATAAACTCCACACTTCCTTCAATCTTGACTGTAGGAGTTGGAGCTGTCCCACGGCCTTGGAAGAATGTGTTTAGGTTGCGATAGGCACGAAGTAAGAAGATGTGGAATGCCGGACAGCTGGTGTAGTGAGCTTGAAGATCTAGCTTGTATGAAACGGCCAGCTACGTATCCAAAATGCAGAACGGACCCACCCCATGCGGTTTAGGCTTTGGACTCCCGACACCCATCAGCTGGAGGTAAACAGAGTTTAGCATCACCTGATCCCCCACTTAGAACTCCTCCGTAGAGCAATGCTTATCAGGCTACCACTTCTACTGCTTCTGTTCCTTCAAAAACCATCACCACACCACCTCCTCAATGGTGGCAAACCCTTCAACAATCTTCTACACAGCCAGAAGAGATGTTCTTATAGCAAGAGCGGCTGGGCTTAGTGGCTTGTGGCCGTAGACCACCTCAAATGGTGAATTTCCTGTTGATGCTGCAACAGCCTAGTTGTAAGCAAACTCTGCCACTCAGAGCTTTTCCTCCCAACCCTCTCCATCCGGTGGCACCATGTCCTGCAAAAGGTGCTCCAATGTCTGGTTCACGTTGTTTTCTTGCCCATCGCTTTGTGGGTGATGTGCCGTGGTCAGCTACACTTGCGTGCCCAGCTTCTCCATGAGATTTCTCCAGAAGCGCAAAGTGAAGCGTGGATCATGATCTGAGACCACCGACTGCGGCACTCCATACAACTTGATGACATTACTGAGGAGGAGTTGAGCTTTCCAGGCAGTTGTTATACTTTCAAGACATGCGATGAAATGTGTCATCTTGGAGAACCAATCCACCATAATCAACACCATGTTGTTACCTTGTTGTGTCATAGGCAACCTGACGACGAAGTGAAGGGAGATGTCATTCCACGGCCTTTCTGCTACACGCAATGGTTGCAGCTCCCTAGGTGGCTTGTTCCTCCACGCCTTGATGCGTGGGCACATATCGCAGTTACTCACGAACCTCTTGCAATCAATTGTCATTGACGACCACCAGTATTGGCGTGCCAGGGCTTTGAGCATTTTGTCGAAAGTGAATGAACTGGAGTAGTGGATTTCATGCGCCTCCTAAAGCAAAAAATTCTTCAACGGTGCTTAGTCCGACACAACCCTCGCTCATATGCCCTTTGCAAATATGCTTCATCGCGCGTGGCGTCTTTAAGTGCACCACCCGTGAACTCACTATCCACGCTACAGGCGTGCTTGAACAAGCTATGCATGACTGGAGATCCAATCAGCAGTGAGATGGCGTTGAAACCTAGGTCCATACCTCGCGATAAAGGATCGGCCAGGTTCACCTTCCCAAGCTTGTACCAAATCTTGTAATCAAAACTCCCTTCCAAGAACTGCATCAAGTGAGTCCGTTGGTAACTGAGGTTTGGCTGCGTCTTCAGGTAACTTGGGGAGTAGTGATGAGAGAAGACCATGCTGCATTGCAACTCGAGGTAGCACCTTTAGTGCTTGAACGCATGGATGTCGCTAACATCTCCTTCTCATGGATTGCGTAGTTCAGCTCCGCCCCTCCCAACTTGCGAGACGCAAACGCAATCGGCTACAACCCCTTTCCATGATCCTACATCAGCACCGCCTCAATGGTAAAGTCGCTTGCGGCGACCATGATGTACTCTTTGGATGAATCCGGATGCACCAGAACTAGAGCGTTACACATTGCAGCCTTGAGCTCATAGAAGCTCTTTTGCTCCTAATGGCCCCATTGCCATAGGTGATTTTTCATCAGTAGTTGAGTCAGTAGTGCACCCTTCACTGCGTACCTACGGATGAGTTTTCGGTATTAGTTGACACACTCCAGGAAAACCTTGATGTCACACACGCACTTCGGTGTCCACCACTACTTCACTAATTCCACCTTCTTGAGTCCATGAGAAGGCCGTTGCCGCTCGGGATTTGCCCTAGGAACTTCATCTCTCGCTTCTCAAACTCACTCTTGGAGAGCTTTGCAAACAGCTTTTCTTTTTGAAGAATGTCCAACACCTACCGAAGATGTTGCTCATGCTCTTTGCGAGTTCAGGAGTGATGAGGATGTCGTCAAGGAACACTACCACAAACATGCCAAGTGAGGGTGGAAGATCGTGATCATGAGGCTCAAGAATGTCGTAGGAGCATTAGTAAACCCAAACGACATCACAAGGTATTCGAAATGGTTGTAACGCGTACAAAAGGCTGTCTTCTCCACATCTCGCTTTGCAATCTGGATCTGATGGTATCGTGAGCATAAGTCAATCTTGCTAAGATATTGCCTTCCGAAAGCCGGTCAAAAATCTCATGGACCCTTGGCAGCAGGTACCGATTCTTGATCGTTACGTTGTTCATTATGCAATAGTCTACGCACATCGGTAGCTCCTCCGACTTTTACTTCACAAAGAGGACCGGTGTAGTGTAGGGTGACACCGATAGTCTAATGAACCCTTGCTCTGTTAGCTCATCCAACTACTTCTTTAGCTTAACAAGCTCAATATTGCTCATGCGATAAGCAGCCCGCATTGTTTGCGTTCCTCTCAGAACAAGATCAATCTTATGGTCGATGTCCCGCTTTGGTGGTAAACCCTTTGGAAACACGTTACTGTAATTTAATAACACTCCATTGATGCCTTCCTATAGCTTTGCTGTAGGTGCTTTCTATTGTTTTCCCTTTTGTTGCTTCACCCTTGCTGCCAGCACTTCCACCTCCTCGACAGTTGCCTGTTGCCACACCCACACAAGGTACAGTAGGTCCCCCTTGGCTGAAAGCGCTTGAGATGCACGTAATTCAACTGCAACACCTTGCTTGCTTTGGATTCCTTCTCTGCCCACAACAGTAAGACGATTTGCTCCCTGCATTTCTTCACTTTCATCTGGCTGCGCAGTGAATGCACTGCAGGATTGTTGTTGATATCCAAGCACAACGCTATGAAACGACATGCATACTCTTGTACTAAGTCGATCTACTTCAGTTGCTTCAGCTTGTTGAGAGTGACCATGGAAGTATTTACGAGATCGAACCGATCTTTAATGGCTTGCTCAAAATTTTCCCATGTTGTTGGCATGAGAGCTTTGGCATGCCCCGCGTCTGGTTTCCACAACACGGCATGTTACACAACTGTGTTCCCTCCTCTAACTTAAGAGGCCTGCATCTACAACTGCCTCCATTACTCCAATGCTGCTTCACATAGCCATGACACAGTGAATGACACATGCACAGCATCGTCCTCTGGAGGGTGACATAGAGCCTTAGAGTAGAAACTTATCACAAAACATTTGGTTTGTACACTCGCACCCTTGACTCAGGGATTGAATGGTTATGTAGCCTTTGGCTTTGGTCTTGGTGGTCTCCTTAGCCGGGCCGCCACAACCTGTTCAACACCACTCCTATCCCGTAGTTTAGCCATATGCCGATTGAGTCGTTCGTTCTCCAACTTGAGGGATCTTAGCTGCTGTGCAATCTACTATAGGGCCTGCTCCATGGCTTAAGATGAATGTTAGCCACTAGAGATCCTACTAAGGATATTGGCAGTGTTTTGGCATCAATTTTAAAAACTTTCGAAAGCAATTCGATCGTTCAGGATAAGAATCTAGCGTCTTCAAAGTGCGTAGGAGTCACTCGTCATCTCCCACGTGTGCACGGGAGGCCGTGTGGACACTCTCAAAATGTGGAAAGATTCCCAAAGGTTAGCTTGTGCGTTGGCCTCGTTGTCTGGTCTAGCTATCTCCCTCTCGATTTGCCTCAACGATTATCGACGTAGTCTGTGCCTTTGCTCCTTGAAGTTTCGTGAGCTCTGGCAGCGCTTCTGCCCAACGCATGGCTCTGGCACTCATACCAAATGTGAGCGTGTGCTCTCTCAAGAATTAGTCTTGCTGTGTGTAGAGCATAGTCGTTGCGAAAATAGACTTGGAGAAGATTGGAAGATTAAGCTGGAAAATACAGGTTAACGACAATGACAAGTATACAAGGTCTTTATACTTTCTAGTTGGGTACTCTGACCCTAGCCTATGGCTCTCTTAGCTTGTTGTAGCAAACTACTTGCTCCTCTGCCTGGTGCCCTTCTTACACCTGAACTCGGTGCCTTGCTTGCACCTAGTGCCTTGTCCGAGAAATCCCTTGGAGTCGATCATCAAGATCGACAATTGATCATGACGATCGTCCGACGAGCACACGCTGGCTCCTCCTCCTTCTCCTTGCATCGGCGGTCGAGTGGAGGTGAGCTTGACCGGGCCTTGGATTTCTGAAAATCGCAAAATGCCCTGGATGCCGCCAAATCTTGGGTGAAACCTCGAGTATGCCAGAAAAATAGCACGCCTTTTTACACTATCAATGCCACTATTCGTTCTCCCAACATTTGAACTTGCTTGTTCTTGGCAACTTTCATAAAGCCTTTCGTGGTACAATCAAGGTCTTGGAGACAGAACTTGCCAAATTTAATGTTTGATTTGAACTTACTGTTGAGGTACCGCACAGATGGTGTGCAAACAAGGCCGTTGCTCTATGCATTTTAAAGGTTTAACACAAAAGCTAAGTAGTCAAAATCCTTCTTGTTTCAGTTGCCACCTTTTCTCACTACATTTTAAGTCTCCTCCATGTCCTCATCCTTCTTCTCCTTCCCTTTGTCTTCTGGATTTTTGCGTCGGTAGCCTTTTTACTTCTTTACCGACGCCTCATTTGCAATTTGCTTTTTGCAGTCCATTTTCTTGAAGTCAATCTTTTGGCAATAATGGCATTGCATTGAAAGTCGTGATCTTGTGTGTTGACCATTTGCATTGCAAGAGTTTGCATTAGGACTTTGTTCAGGTGTCACCTGGGAAGATGCTGAGTTAATCATGGGCAAGGTCTTCCATGATGGATGAGATGCGTTGACGTGGGCTGCACTTGTTGTAAAAAATAGTATGTTGGAAAGAAGCCCGGCCTTCTCCTTTGTGAGCTTGTGGTCGCGTTGCACTATTAGAAGAGTCTTGCACGCGTATGCCTCTCTGAACTTAGAATACTACTTGAACTTCAGCACATGTCTCCCATTATCTTAGTTGCCAATGAATCAACTGAGGAGGAAGGTTATGAAGAAGGGTTATCAGATAAGAGCATGCATGATTGCAAGCTGATTGCGTAGAGAATTCTCCTTGTTGATGTAGTCTTCCATGTTGTCAAAGCTACTGAGGGTGATGTGCGATAGCTCTGTCAGGAGGTAAGACTTGAAGGTAGAGTCACCGGACATCTAGGTCCGTCAGAGGTAGGACCATGCCTGTCGATCAGGCTGAAGTGTCTCCTCAAACATCCTAATTGCCTATTGGATGGGAGGACTCAGCTGGTTGTCCAACATCACAGATGCAGCATGAGTGTAGAACCTGAATTTTGACATCGCTTGTGATGATGATGTCGCAGGTGGAGGCAAATAGTTCCTGTTGTAGAACTTCCACAGATTGTGTACCAAAGCGACTTCCTTGAACTTATGCACTTAGTGTTGAAAGTTCTCATTGTCAAACTTCTCATGTTTGATCTTGTGTAGCGCAAAGATGATGCTACTTTGAGCATTGTGCTTTCCAAATGCTTGAATAGTATAATTTGCACTACCATTTGTTGGGCATGCATGGGAAACGTTTGCATGGGTATGGCTGCATGAGGTTGGAGTAGTAATATTCTTGTTGTAGCAACCGCTGCTACTTCTGCTGCTTTTGCAGGTTAAGCCATGTAGGCCTGTGGCATGAGCCTCGGTTGAGCTTGCTGGTATGGTACCATGGGCCTGACCCAAGGCATTACTTGAGATTTTGCCATAAATTGTTGTGACACGCCTCCATTTACAAATGTTCTGATCTGCACCTGCTTGGGGTTAGTTGGTTGCATGATTGGTGGAGGATGTGCTTGAGGCAGATGAGAAGATGATGCTTGTGACGGCTGTTGCCACTGCATATGATGCTGCTATTGTAGTTGGTGTTGTTGGTGCATCATGTGTTAATGCATCTGCCGTTGTGTTTGTTGAGTCAAAGTGCTGTTGGTGAAGTTGAGCATTCGACACAGCGAAGGCAGCAGTTGACTGCTATAAGGATTGCGTGTGTGAATCTTGAGCAGCATGAGTTAGTTACTCTTGTTGTGAAGGAAGATTTTGCGCTGTAAGTTGCTTCCAAAACAAAGGCCAGGTAGACATTCCAGCCGTGCCAAGACCTTGGTGTGCCAAGCCTAACTTGTACACAATGTAAAAAAAGTGCAAAATGTATTTATTTGGAGTTTTTGATTATGTTAAGGAAATACAAAGTACATGTACAATAGCTTTATGTACAAGTCTCATAGTAGCATATTTATAGCAAACCTTTGTAGTTGGTCCTGGCCTGAACGAGCCACAACTTCTTGTGAGACGTCTTGTCGTTCAGTGAGATTCTTGGCATGTCTTGTAAGATGAAAGGCCTTCAAGAAGTCAAGGAGCCACCTAGCCAAGTTGGTAGTGTTGCCAGTCTCACTTGGTCGACGGAGATGATATTCAGCACATGGCAGACTTGCAAAGGTGATGGTAGTAGCAATCACTTTGTTGGAGTGGATTGCTGAGATACGATGTGATGGTTATCATCCCCTTTTGTGATATCCCTACTCTTTGGAGAGTCTAGTTTCTTTTGCTCCATAATGGTTAGTAGTCTTGATAGCATCACTTGCTGATGTAGGAAAGCATTGTCCAGGATTGGACGACACGTTGATGATGTAGTTATTCATGGACGAGGTCATGTACTGGCTCAGACATCCTGAGTGCCTCCAATACAATGCCATACTCACACCTTATGTGGCCAGTTTAAAGTATAACTAACATAACTTTCGGCAATCATGTTAGGCAAGCATGGAGTTAACTTTTAAACTGGCCATATAACTTTGGAGTGCTTTAAAGGTGGCTGCCGAAAGTTATGTGGCCAGTTTAAAGTTAACTCCCAATATACATTATATCAATTGTGTACAAGAATACTTATGAACTTTCTGTGTGGTGCTCTAAAATGAATTGTCTTGTTCACCATATCAAAGCTTCACAGCAACATAGTACTGAAAATTCCAAATAATGAAAGTTTGTGTAGGTTTAGTCTTGATCTATGAAAGGAAATTGCTTGTGCCTGATTCTCCACGTGTAGGAAGCATTTCATCTGTTAGGGTGTTTGTATGTGCACATGTTAAACATAGTTCACGTGGAATTTATGTTCCCTCATCATAACGTCATATGAAATATTTAGATGTCATGACATCGGTGGGGTGAATTATTGTCGCCTCAAGCGTTCCCGGACACAATTTCAATGATTACCTCAATGTATCATGATTTGTTTTTGATTTCATGACAATGCTTTCCTCAAGACATGTTTTTGAATGCTACTTTCTTGCCCAAATAATTGAAAACAGTTTCTAATGTTTGTATTGAGCATGGTGGCCATCTTTATCCTTTTAACTCTTATTGCTTTCACAATACAAAATCTTTCCTTGTTTTCCCATTCTTTGAATAGATAAGAATATCTTCTTACAATTCTTGTCCATTGTTTTTCAAAATACATTTTACATTGGATTAACCATTGTCAATCTACGACTTTTTTTGGCTAGCTTTGTGGTTGCAAAGATATTGTGGAAGAACAAGTGGAAGCACATGAGGGTAAATTGAATGGAACGGAAAAACGAGAAATCCGTTTTGTGGGATGAACAAGCATCTCTTTATAGTGAAAAAATAGTTATTTCTAGGTCTTTTGTTGTGCTTGATGTGAAAACATCATGTTGTTACTGTGATCAGATGAATGTTTTTATGTCATAAGACACCACTTTGTGATATATAGCTAACAAAAAAAACTTTAGATGTTAATTGTTTGATTGGGTTAAATTTTTACATGAAACCAAATCGTGCAATGATGAAAAAGTGAAGTTTTTCAGTTTGATAATCCGAAATGTGCTTTCATACAAGGTTTTTAAAGTATCAATCATTCCTATCAGACAATGTTTTTCAGAAAGCATTAGTTGCTCATGACCACGTGGGATATTCTCTAAATACAAGTAGATGTTATAAAACATAGATCTAACTTATGGTTTTGTGATGAACCCCTTGTAACATTCCAATGTTGAGGATTTTGTATAAATTTCTCACCTCACTATCAGTGCATTACCAGAGCTTTGTAGGTTTCATTTCTTTAAACCAGGGAATGAAGCATATATTTCTGGACAATGGTTCCATCTCTTACAGGTCACATTTGTTTCCTTTGGTACGATGTTCTTGATGTCAACATTGTGTTTATGTTTTGGAGTGGGCTATAAGGTTCCATGAAACCCCCCCTTGATTTTCATTCAACGTAAGGTTATTGAGGGTATCATATACACGGTACATTTAGTGTATTAGGTACGTACTCTAAGGCAGTTTTCATGAAATTTTCTACAATAGTAGTCAGATTTTGTTATGTGAAAAACTATGCATATGATGATTGTGCCTTGGGAATTTTACATATTTATTAAGCCACATAAAATTAAGTGTATGACATTACGTTTTGACTGTATGATAGATGATGTGTGGGATCAAGTTTCTGATTGGTAGCATTTGTAAAGTCGGTTGTTACTTTAAAAACTATACAATACAAAATAAAATATGCTTTAAAACTAGCATTTCATGGCAATTGTTACAGTTTTTCTTTATCACTCGTATCCTATGGACTCGATAGGCCACCTTAAACTGACCACTTTATAAGGATGATATAGCTGAGCTAATAATTATACAACCATTAATTCTATACACCTAATTGTAGAATACATTGAGCGAATTTGTCTCATGTACATGGGATACACGGATCATACATTACTAATACACTTAACGTGCTTATGGGGCAAGGGTGGATATCAGGGAAGAGATCCACCCTAAAAGGGTCGATCATTTATGGAGAGTGTGTATGGTTTGCGCATCTCACCAACATGTCAAAAACATGCAAAGTGTGTTTTGGGATGATCTATGCATATACATATACATATACATATACATATACATATACATATACATATACATATACATATACATATACATATACATATAGATATACATACACATATACATATACATATACATATACATATACATATACATATACATATACATATACAAATATATATGCATATACATATACATATACATATACTTAAACATATACATATACATATACATATACATATGCATATACATATACATGTACATATACATATTCATATACACATACATATACATATACATATACATATACATATACATATACATATACATATACATAGACATATACAGATACATATACATATACATAGACATATACATATTCATATACATATACATATGCATATACATATACATATACATATACATATACATATACATATACATATACATATACATATACATATACATATACATATACATATACATATACATATACATATCCATATCCATATCCATATACATATTCATGTACATATACATATACATATACATATACATATACATATACATATACATATACATATACATATACATATACATATACATATACATATACATATAAAAATACATATACATATACATGTACATATACATATACATATACATATACATATACATATACATAGACATATACATATTCATATACATATACATATGCATATACATATACATATTCATCTACATATACATATACATATACATATACATATACATATACATATACAAATACATGTACATGTACACGTACATATACATATGCATATACATATACATATACATATACATATACATATACATGTACATATACATATACATATACATATACATATGCATATACATATACATATACATATACATATACATATACATATACATATCCATATCCATATACATATTCATATACATATACATATACATATACATATACATATACATATACATATACATATACATAAACATATACCTATACATATACATATACATATACATATACATATACATATACATATACATATACATATACATATACATATACATATACATATACATATACATATACATGTATACATATACATATACATATACATATACTTATGCATATGCATATGCATATACATATGCATATACATATACATATACATATACATATACATATACATATACATATACATATACATATACATAGACATAGACATATACATATACATATACATATACATATACATATACATGTACATATACATATACATATACATATACATATACATAGACATAGGCATATACATATACATATACATATACATATACATATACATATACATATACATATACATATACATATACATATACATATACATATACATATACATATACATATACACATACATATACATATACATATACACGTACACATACACGTACACATACACGTACACATACACATACACATACATATACATATACATATGCATATACATATGCATATACATATACATATACATGTACATATACATGTACATATACATATACATATACATATACATATACATATACATATACATATACATATACATATACATATACATAAACATATACATATACATATAC
>SZWC01001164.1:272759-296012 GCA_023375785.1 Penium margaritaceum | reverse complement strand
GTTTCGAGTACTTGCTCCCGTTCAAGTCGTCTATGTAGGCCTTGAAGTACTGCAAGATGACCATGAGGAGAGCAAGAAGTGTCCTCTAGTCTGTGGTGGGTTTCAGGCCCTCACCATCTCGGCCATACCCATCCAACCAGGCAAGCTGAACCAGCTTCAGATGCAATACACGCATCATCATGTCCAGCGTGGCGTTCCAGAGAGTCTCTGTGTCCAGATGGAGGCTGTGCCATGTCAGTCCTGCGGCTCTGGCACAATTGATCAGCGACTGTTCACGAGGTGTGCTTCTGGTTGTGAAAACAGCGATGTTGCGTGCCTTTGCAATGATGTCTGTGACAGCAGTCAGACTGAGCAGGTCATTGACAGCAAGATTCATGAAATGGCTGAGGCACCTGATGTGCCCACCCTTCTCAAGGGTGCAGTCAACAGTGGGGATGATGAATTTGTCAATCATGCTGTCGTTGCTGCTCTCGTTGTCAAGCGTCAGGAAAAATACCTTGTCCCAAAGCCACCAAGACTTCAGCGCTTCAGAAAATACCTCAAACAGCCTTGCAGCACTTGGACTTTCAGGGATGGGTGGGAAAGACAGGACCATCGTCTTAATCTTCCAGTCACTCAGTGAGTGAGCACTTACACCCAGATACTTCATGCGGTTATCTCCTTTCCACCCGTCTATTGTGAAGTTTACCGCTGACTTTACCTCTGTCAGCATCTTCTTGATCCGTACTCGGTACCCAGCAGCTGCGATGACGATTTGGCGCAAGATTGGCATGCTTCCAGGCAAGATCGCGGGCAGGATTTGCTTGGTCAGCCACCACAAAAACCACCCCAACCCCCATTTCTTCTCCCCCGCTGGTTGGTACTAATGTAGCACAATATGAGTTCTTTCACTATGACATTGACAAAGACCATCTGACCAAAACATGTTTGTCATGTTTTTCTCACACATGTCTACCGTCCACCAGCAACACTCTTTCTACTTTCTTTTTTTTCAGATCGTACCCCTTGCAGCGTTGAGATGCCTTCAGAACTTCATGCGTAGTGTTCCTGAAAAAGAAAACTGGGAAAATGCGAATGTACGTGGACTATCGGACGTTGAAAAAAGCTACCATTAAGAATCGCTATCCTCTCCCCCAAGCCGGAAAATTTTTTGACCAACTCCGAGGGGCTCGAATTTCCACCAAACATGACTTATGCGGCGGTTATCTCCGAATTTGTGTGGCAGACGCCGACATCAAGAAGACGAAATTCCGAACTTGATACGGAAATTTTGAGTTCACAATAGTGCCGTTTGGACTTACAAATTCCCTAGCAACGTTCATGGCGACGATGAACAACATTTACCGCCCGTACCTCGGAAAATTTTGTTGTGGTGTACCCCGACGAAATCCTGGTATAGAGTCGTAAACCGAAGGAGCATGATGGAAATCTTCAAAAAGTTCTTAATGTTTTGCAAAGAGAGAATTTTTTGGGAAAACTCTCAAAGTGTGACTTTAGTCGTCTTCAATCAATTTTTTGGGTCACGTCATCAACGACGGACAAATCACCATGGATCCAAAAAAATTGGCATTAGTTGCTAATTGGCCGACGTTAACCAACGTTCTAGAAGTTGAAGTTTTTCTCGGCTACTAAACTTACTACCAGCAATTTGTATGGGATTATATCTGAGTGCCAGCGCCTCTCTCCCACCTCACTCGAAAAAAATGAGTGGCGGTAGGGGGACAGCAAACAAGAAGCATTCACCGCTTTGCGGAATGACATGACTTCGGTGCCAGCATTCAAATTAGCCGATCCAACAGTCAACTATGTCATGCCTACAAATGCCACAGATGGAGCCATCGGCGTAGTCCTCTCCTAGACCATGGCAACCGAGAACAACAGATCACATACATGTCACAAAAACTATGAGGACCGCAACTAAACAACGTCGTACATGAAAATGAGATGGTGGCGGTCGTACATGCATTTAAGACATGGCGGAGCTATCTGGAAGGCCGCCAATACATCGTGCGCACCGACCACCATGAGCTAAAGCATGTGAAGACGCAGCTGAATCTTAGTTGACGTCAAACCCGATGGATGGAGTTCCTCAACTCCGGGTTCGACTACACTATTTTTTCCTGGCTAGGCAAAACTAACAAAGCAAACGCGCTTAGCCACCAACCATTTTTGATGGCTGAGACAGCAACGCTACAGCTACAGCAAGGTCCGTATCTTGAGTACTTTTTCACATGAGGCCACGACGAGCATGGCAGATACGACAAAGCAAAATTCATGGTATGACACACCCTATTGGCAGCAACAATTTAATCAAAAAGAGGTCGTTCTCCAAAATGATGAACCCCGCCACATGCTATTTGAAGAGGGCCATGACACTGGTCCAAGTGGAAATTTCGAAGAAGACAAGATTGAAGAAGTTGTTGACACACTACTGGAGGTACAAGATGCAATCTGATGTGGCAAACTTCTGCAAATCATGTGACATGTGTCATCCACATGAATCCCGTAGCACACGGCCACCCGGGCTTCTACAAACGATCCCCATTCCACCAGAATCTTGGATCAACATCGCTATGGACTTCGTCACAGGACTAGCAATATCACCAAAGGGATTTGAAACAATCCTTCTGGTTGTTGATAGGTTCTCCAAAATGTCTCACTTGATTTTGACTACGACCATCTGAGAAGATGCGTGGAAGATTCCTAGCAACAAAGCCGCTGACTAGGCATCAGTGCCTGGTCAGTAACGACGGTCACAAGTCGTACACACAACGGCAAAGGTCTGGCTAGGAGACACAACGCAAAGTGTCTTAATTCTTCAATAGAATTTGCAGAGAGAGATGAAAAATAACAGGTTCATGGCATAAGTACCTGCCCCGGCGCACAGCGGGTGTCGCACACGGCAGCACAAGATCTGTCCTAAAACCGGCACAAAACCACTGTTTTGGCCGTAACTGAGCATCAACATGTTAGAACGCTACGCCATCTGAACCTAGACGTGCATAATCACAAGCCGGACACTACAACTGGTCACATGCATGCATCTAGCATCAAACGGTGGACACATAATACAAAGACATGCAAATTGTGCCCACAGCCAGTCCACCGATAAACTCCTACGTGCTGCAGAAGAAACTGCAGGAAGTCCCGGGCAGCATCCAAAGCTCATTGACAGTCTTCGGTCAGCTCCAAGCTGGTAATCCGCCACCAAACAACGCAATGGTACCACCAGGGTCTGCATAAGGGATCTACATGGGTATGGACACGGCCGAGCGGTCACAGTAAAATGTACAAGTCGACAGGAATGTCACAAATCACAACGCTCCCCCATGACCCGATGGTACGCATGTCCACGTGCAGTACTGAAACGAGTACAACAACAAGTGCAAAACCAGTCGTGACATAGACACAGACACACCCCACACTCAACCACTCTCAGGCGAGGGACAAAGCCCAACAGAATGAATGGCCACTAGAAACTTCCTGCGTGCTTGTGCCTTCATCAAGAAGTCAGCATGCTACATGTCAGTGCCAACCCATATGACGGAGATCACGTGTCGCTCCACCAGATCACACACAAAATGATGCTCAACCGCAATGTGCTTTGTGCAAGTGTGAAAAACACCACAGTTCTCTGCAATGGCAAGAGCACTCTGGTTGTTGCAATGAACTACAATGGCAGGTGCTGACGGACCCAGCTCAAGGAACAGGCGTTGTAGCCATACTACCTCAGCGGCCCGTGCACCCAGAGCAACATACTCTTCCTCCAATGAGCTACATGCAATGCAGCCTTGCTTCCCGTTTTGCCAGGACACAGCGGTACCACCAAGCTGGAACACGTAACCGGTGTGTTTGCTCCATCTGGACTCCAGGCCCATTCGTTGTCAGTGTAGCCGTCAAGGACCATCAAACACTGCCCACGAAAGCAGAGTCCAAGGTACGATGCGGAGACTACGTACCGCACCACTCGCACAATGACAAGAAAGGCTCTAGCACTTGGAGCTAGCAAAAACAATACAAGGAGGTTGATGGCAAAGGCAATGTCAGGACATGTAGTATTGGACAGGTACATAAGAGATCCGATAAGACAGAGGTACAAGGTCATATCCGCTGTCTCCCCCAATTGTGTGGGATCATCCACCTTCAGAGAATCCTGCCCGTCCAGTGTGAGAGGTGTGGAGGCCATGGGCATTGCGCTAAGGAGGTCGTCGAAACGCTCCCCTACAACACATGCTTCTCGGGCCTGATACAACAGTTGTGACCGGCGTCTGCACGATCTCCATGCCAAGAAACACCGTTGCAAGACCAAGGTCCTTCATCCCTTAAGCAGTCTAGAGAACCACCTTGGCCTCCTTTACGACCTCCATGGAAGGAGACACGATCAGAAGGTCGTCGACATAGACCACGATGGTGGTGAAGCGCTCAAGCGTCTGTTGGATAGAGAGAGAGAGAGAGAGAGAGAGAGAGAGAGAGAGAGAGAGAGAGAGAGAGAGAGATCTGCCTCGCTCTATACATATCCTGCATAAATCAGGGTGCCCGTAATCTCCTAGTTCCAACAACGAGGAGACTGGATGAGGCTGTACAAGGACTTGCGCAAGTGTTAGACCTTATCACCGTCCTCAAAGCCAGGTGGTTGAGCCACGTAAATCTCCTCATCCAAAGAGCCATGTAGGAACGCATTATTCACGTCTATCTGGTGTAGTTCCCAGTCATGCTGAGCCACTACACCAAATAGAGCGTGAACTTACGTCATGCAACCGATAGGGGCAAAGGTGTCAGTGTAATCAATGCCCTTGATTTGAGAGTAACCCTTGACAACCAAGCGAGCCTTGTGGCGTTCCAGTGAGCAATCCGATTTCACTTTCTTGCAAAAGACCCAATTGACCTGAATAGCCTTCCTCCATGGTTGAGGGTCGACTAACTCGTAAACTCCGTGCTCTCGGATGGCGTGAAGCTCATCCGTGCATGCAGCACGCCAGGCATCAGTATCTTGTCATGAGAAAGCTTCCCTCAGTGTGCCCCAGGCAGGCACCATAGAGGGGGAGCTCTGAGTGGCAAGAGCACACTCCTCAATGCTAGGTCTGAAGACCACAAGGTCAGCTACTGCATCACAAGCAATATGAAACTTGCAAGTGAAGAGATCGTGCCCTGTGGGGCACGCTGGATGTACCTATGTGTGCTTAGTGCGGACGCTCAGGCCTAGGACATTTGTGCCGGGATCACCAATCGCGATTCTACGAGTGGAGCGTATGAGTGCGGGACCTAACCATTGGACTCCGTAGTCCAATGGTCGAAGACGACCGCCGGACTTACGTGAGTAATCTGGTCTCGAGGGGCGCACCTTAGGCTCAGAGACAGGTACAACCACAACTGGTGAGGACTGAGACAAAGGAGCTGGTGATTCCGTGCGAGGAGATACGTGTGTGGGAGACACTGGACTGGGCGAGGCAGGTGAGGTAGGACCACGCACAAAGCCAATAGTACTGGCGGACACAAGTACATGATCATGGAAACATGTGGAGTGTGAGGGAAAAGGGATAGAAGCCAGCTATGTTGGGAGGTCTTTTGGCTGATAGCGATGATTGCTGGGTCATCAAGGGCCGCAGACCGAGAAGTGGAGGGAGCTCAAATGGACACATCAGCCGGATAAGAGGTGCTCGTAGGCTCAGACTCCCCCATTTATCAAGAAGCCTCACACGTGGGAACTTGCGTGACGGACAGTGACGTGATCAAGGTCACATCACGGTAGGTGAGAGACTCAAAGAAGAGCGCATGACTCAACGGTGGGAGGACAAGTAGGGTCCCAAAAATGCTGGGCCTTTGACCGCGGGGAGATGCCCACAAAGGCACACAAGCAACCCCACGTGAGACCTTGGACCCCTGCTGGTCCTTGTTGTACCACACAGAAGCCAAGGACCCCAAGACGCAAGCGAGATGCAGGTCATCACAGTGGCCAAACCAAAGCTCGTACGGTGTGACATGGTCCGGAAGGGGATCACGTGGGAGTCGGTTCCAGACCCAAGTCATGTAGGCAAATCCTTCAAAGGCAAAGGACTCCGGGACACCGCATTTAGACCGCATAGTGCAAACGACATCCTCCATGGTACAGTTCCAGCGCTCAGAGACACCATTCTGTTGAGGAGTAGCAGGAGCAGAGACCAGGTGAAAAACCCCGTGCTCAACGAAGAAACTGACCATCTTTCCAAGAAACTCACCGCCACGATCTAAGCGAGGGTATGCCACGTGTGGCGGGAGTGACGCTCAGCCATCACTAGCCAGAGAAAATCTAAGAGAGCTGAATTGCTCTTATGGCGCAAGCTGTAGACCCACCACATCCAGATGAAATCATCACTCAGGGTCAGGATGTATCGACCTCGATCGGACACAGACATAACAGGGTGAGGACCGAGAAGGTCTGAATGGACTAACTCGAGAGAGCGAAGTGTGTGAGAATGAGAGTTAGGGTAAGTGCAACAATGCATCTTACCCAGAGCGCAGAAGAGACAATCAGTCTTCGACGGCTTCTCGAAGGAAGCCACGTTAAGACCGAGTACGGGCTGTGTCCAAATGAGCTTTGATACATTAATGGAGCCGACATGACACAGATGAAAATGAAGCAATCGTTGGTGTTCAGCAGACAGAACATTAGTGACAAAAACACGAGCATGAGGGGAGGGGGAGCAAGGAGGAGGAGAAATCCAAGAGATGCGGTACAGGTCATCCACAACAGAGGCACAAAGACAAACGCTATGGGTGTCAATAGCAATCACCATCGCGGAGTCTGCAGTTTGCTCCATTGAGAGTCCCATCAATGTGCATGCACGTACAAAAAGCAAGCTAAGCTCAACGTCAGGCACAAAAAGCACATAAAAAAGATATAAGGGGCCACACGGACCATGGAAGCACACAACCCCAACACCCTAGACTGGGAAGGATTGACCAGAGCCTGTGTGGATAGAACAAACAGACGCAACTGGACCGACAACAACAAAGTCACTACGCCGACAGGGAATGTGATGAGTGGCACAAAAATGAATGATCCAAGTGCCATCGGGATCAAGATTGGAGGACTTCATTGTACAACGGGCAATGGAACACTTGGCCTCAGATGAACGTTGGGAAACAGGTAAGGAGGAACAACTAACGGCACAAAAATGAGACTCTCGAATCCAACCGGTAATGTTAGGCCCATCGTCATCACATGTTAGCTATGCCCCCCCACACTAGTCATCAAGAGCTACGTGGAAAAAAAAAAAAAACAGTCTCAGGACCACTCAACTGTGACAACACACTCGCACCTCCCTGAAAGCAAAGCACCAAAAGGTGACGGAGCTTGGCGATGGTGCAGTCACGTTGGTGCGGGTCACCACTGCTCGCTAGTGGTGAAGTGGGAACTGTTGCGTTCGTGGTCGCCGTGCACCTAGAGGATGTGCTACTTGACATAGACCATAGTGCATGCGCAACCTGAAGCCCGCCAGTGATCCGCGCCCACTTGAGCAGCTGCTAGCACTCGGTGAAGCGATGCGCGCCTCCTTAGTAATAGAAGTGAACAGAGCGTCCACTTCTACTACCCGATGATTGCGACTACTGTGGCTGCTACTGGCCCGAACCGTGTCTCAGTCTCCCCTTCTTCCCTTGTGATGTTGCTGCCACACCCTGTGTCTGAGTCGGGATAATCGCGATGGAAGAGGAGGAGGAGGGCGTGCCAGCGGATGAAGGAGTAGACTGTAAGAGGGGCGTCGGTAGTGACGTAATGATTGCTACAGCAAGGAGACTCTCTTTATTAGCCACGGCTTCCTCACAGGTAGAAATCACCTAGAGGAAAAGCTGATGTGCCCAGGGAAGAACTTATAGGGAGGTGGAGAAAGGCTCAAGCACGGCGTTGCTATACCTCGTAAAGATGTCTGCGTGCTTAGGGCAAACTCCGAGCATGATTGTGTGGAGTTCCCACAACTGTGTACCTCCTAAGGTCCCAAGACGCGTGTAGATGCGAATGGTGCGTCGCCAGTAGTCCACTGCACACACCGTAGGTCCCTAACAAAGAGAGTGAAAAGCACGAATGTGGGTGGTGCGTGTGGTGTGAATCTTTGCACCAAGCAAGGATAATTCCAGGTCTCCATGTGGATCAACACCTGTGCTTGTGACGGCCTCTCTGAGGAACGAGCGGAAGTCTACGACGGTCTCGTGCGACATGGCGTAAGGGAGTCCGCGCATCTCCCTGGCCGCTGTCGGTACCTATGCGCAATCCGTAATCTAATACAGACTGTGGTAGTAAGGCTACAATCCCTCTGAAGTGGCCCAAACCTGGAAAAGGATCTCTCGGCAATTGAAACCGTCTTTGTTGACATACCATGGAGGTGGTCTTGCAAAATCCTTGGGTTGCCGCATCGTAGGGAGAGCAACCACAGGCTGAGAAGGACGAGGGATGTGGAAGACACCGAGAAGAGGAAAGTCACTGGGATGGAGATCAGGCGAGGATCGAATCTCGGGGAGAGAAGAACAAGACGTGTGTGGGGGCTGAGAGCTTGTCTGGAGCTGAAGGAGACACTCCTGAAGCACAGGAATCTCACTCTCGTGAGAGTCGTCCTCCATGCCTAGCATGTCGGGGTCCTCATCACAAGGATCAAGAGATGTCAGGTCACATCCTGCTCCCGTCACCAGTGCTGGTGCCGACTGCTATGCGAAGGGTGCGACACTGACCACTCCCTCCGAGGTCTGCCGTCGGGCCCCGGACTGACCACAAAGAAGCTCAATGAGCGTACGGATGGCATCAGTCTCTTGCTACTGCAGACGACGCATCTCATCCTGATGGCTCCATAGGTCCTCAATAGCCTGCGAGAGTGGGCTCATGATCCCTAAGGAGGAAGAAGAGGGATGTAATGGTCTTTTTCTCTTATCACCGGTCAAAGCCATGTCAGTGCTATGTATGGACTGGGATATAAAACTGGTCAAATTGCACAGATGTTAGCGTTTCTTGAAGATTTGAAACGCTGGCAACTTTTGACTTTTCCAACAAAAATTTGACTAAGGCAATAGCTGACGTCTGCAAGGGATTGCTGACGTCAGTACGGATCTGAGGACGTCAGCAGGAAAAATGCTAATGCTACGACAACCCTCCTTTTTTTTAGACAACCCTCTCGGTTGTCGCCTTGCTGCACAAGGGCGGGTGCTCTGTAGCAGCCACGCGAAAGCTACGTGAAAGCTACGCAACAGCTTCTGCTCAGGTGCTGCTGCTGTTGTGTCGGCACCTTCAACATCAGCCGCATGGCTGTGTGCCTTGTTGTGGCAGCAACTGCGTGCTGCTGCTGTTGTGCGCTACGGCTTGCGCTGCTTCCATAGCGCGCAGCACCTGCGTTGTTGCTCTACAGTGCTACTAATGCTCCTACTCATGTGTGCTGATGTTGCTGCTCAATGCTACTACTGGTGTGCATTACAGCTGCCCGCCGTTGTTGCCGCCAAACACTACGCACCCCTGTTGCGCTGCTCGTGCTCCACGCTTCTGGTTTTGAGCGCAGCTGTTGCCGCACGCTGTTGCTACTACTGCCCACCGCCGCCTCCTAGCACAGCGGCCTAGTGCCGCCACCGCTAGTACCAATGTCAGAACCTGCTAGCAGTTGCTGCATGCTACAACTGTCATCTGCAACTTCTTGTGGCTGCTTCTGGTGTAGTCTCACGTGCTGACGGTGGGTGACATCGACGACAATCGGCTGTCCTTGGCAGGTCCCAGTGGATCGGCTGCAGCGGTGACGCTCACTACTGCTGCTCTATTGCTTCTCTCCTACACAGCTTTGTGAGAACTGTCTCATTGCTCTGATACCATAAGAAGATGCGTGGAAGCTGCCTAGCAACACAGTCGCTAAGTAGGCGGCCGTGTCTCGTCAGTTACTGACGACAGTCACAAGTCGTACACACAACGGCAAAGGTCTGGCTAGGAGACACAAGGAAAAGTGTCCTAATGCTTCAATAGCATTTGCAGAGAAAGATGAGAAATGAAAGGTCCATGGAATCAATACCTGCCGCGGCGCACAGCTGGTGTCGCACGCGGCAGCACAAGATCTGTCCTAAAACCGGCTCAAAATGACTGTTTTGGCTGTAATTCAGCGCAGACATGTCAGCACGCTATGTCGTCTGAACCTAGACGTACAAAATCACAAGCCAGATGCTACAATTGGTATCATGTATGCATCTGGCATCAAATGGTGGACACAATCCCAAAACATGAAAATCGGGCCCACGGGTAGTCCACCGATAAACTCCTACGCACTGTAGAAAAACTGCGGGAGGTCCCGGGCAGCGTCCAGAGCTCAGGGACAGTCGTCGGGCAGCTCAAAGCTGGTAGTCTGCCACCAGATGATGCACCGGTACCACCGAGGTCTGCATCAGGGATCTGCACGGGTATGGACAAGGCCGAGTGGTCACGGTAAACTGCACAAGTCAACAGGAATGTCACAAATTACAACACCATCGTTATCGATGACGGAACAACGTGACTGTGTTTAAACAACATCGTGCGGCTACACAGCGTGCCAAGAACCATCACGAGTGACGGAGACAGTCGATTCACTAGGCGGTTTTGGCGCAAACTAATGACTCGCTACGACAGTTGTTGGTTTTTGCGCATCTCTCATTGTGCTCTGTTGTGTCCTCTGGGCTTGCGTACATCAGCGTGCAAATGACTGACGGAGAGACTCAACGCTGCTCGAGTGTCGTCCGGTGGACCCGACATACGCTGAGGCCTCCTTCCTCCGGCAACGTGCTCAGTTCCATCGGCAGGCCTCCTTGGCGGTAGGGCCGCCGGCGGTCACTACCACCGCACATGCTGTCTGCTTGCGTCCAACGCTAGATTTGACTATACCATTGCGTCTGCACCATCATGCTCTGCCTAGGGTGCATGTTTCATGTTGCGTGGCACTGTTTGGTATCTTGGACCATCGCAGGCGCTGCCTGGGTTTGGGCAGCCATAACACTTCGCTACAAATTTTCTAGCTGTTTCTGACTGCACGACTTCGTTTGCAATGTCAATGTTATGGTATGGTCCAGTTTTGAGGCAAAACGAACGACGCCCGGGTTTTGGGATGTCGGGCGTTTGGCAGGGCTCACCAAGAAAACCTTGCCTGCCAGAAAATAGGTCTATGTCTATATTCTGCTTGGCTAGTTAGCTGAGTAACAAGCTCTACAGAGCTGGGGGGGAGCTAGAACGAGGAAGGGTCTCCCATTGTTGTTCATTTGTCATTCCTAATCAGCCACTTTCAGTTTTCAGCTGCTTTCTGGCGCTAACACTGGTGCGCACGTTCCTAAGTAAGAAACCCATAGCATCTACACTTAGACTCTAGAGCGGCAGACTTGGGGGGTAGCAGACTTAAGAAACAAGCGTGGAAGCCCGCATGCTGCATCAACAACGCTGTTGTTCCAACCTGTTGCCTAGCCCTTCTAGCTGTAATTTGCTCCAAATTTCAATGGTGTTCCATCCTCAAACAGATGGCCAAACCAAGTGGACCAACCAAACGCTCAAGATTATCAGAACATTATGCGAATCTCGTGGGATGGACAAGGAACAAAACTCTCCATCGCCAAAATCACATAGAATTTTGCGATCTCTGTCGAAACGCGTAAAACTCCGTTTGAAGAGGTATATGGAAAGCTTCCTGCCACACACCGGAAAACACAGCCGGAGCAACATCCTCGCGGTTGACATCTAATGCCACAAGTTCTCTACCAACTGGGATGAAACATGGAAGACATTTGTAAAGAAGCAAGCGGTGATGAATCAAGCAACTGACCGACATCGCAACAACGTTGATTTCGCCGCTGGCGACGAAGTTCTTCTGAGCTCAACCAACATCAAACTCCGTGGAGCCGATTGTTCGAAGCTCAAACCCGATAGTTGGGACCGTTTGAGATCGATCGCATGCAAAGCCTTGTGGTTGTGCGATTCAACCTCCCCGAAATTGTGCACACTTATCCCGTGTTTGATACCAACGCACTGAAGCACTACAGAGACCTTGGAGAGAGATTCCCCGGCAGGAAAGTCCCTCCCGTTCCTCTCATACAAGTGGACGAGGACACAGAGTAAGTCGTTGATGACATCCTCGACCATCAATGAAGTGTAAGAACAACATAACATCTTGTCAACTGGCACGGTTACAACACTGCGCATAACAAGTGCGTCTCGGAGGAAAACCTCCTAGACGCTGATCACCTTATCAACAGATGTTACCGCCGTCACCGGGCCACATCTCTTCTCGCGACAGGACATTGTGGCTAAAGGGGGGGAGGGGGGAGAGTGTTACAAACTAGACATACAGGCGTCCCTAAACTTCTAAATGGGTATTTTTGTCATTACACAAATAGCCCACTGCGCATCCAGACCTCGATTTTCACTTCGACGGCCAAGGGCAATTAAGCGAACTGCCCTCGCCCTCCGACGAACCTTGTTGCACTTTCTCACAACTCCGACCACTTTCGACAATCATTGATAGAAGTTTCATGACCTTTCCGTCGACTTCTCGACACATCGAGGCAAATCACAATTTACAAAGATGTATCTTACATCTGTACCATCGATCCTCAAAGCCCCTCAAGTACTCGCTGGTGCTTTTCAAATCCGACCACACATGACACGACTTCACACGAGTCACTCAATGAAGGACTCAGGGACCTCGACTGTGAGAAGATGCATGGAAGCTTCTTAGCGGCACAGCCGCTGACTAGGCGCTAGTGCCAGGTCAATCGCTGACGAATATCTCAAGTCGTGCACAAACCGGCAAGGGTCCAGCTAGGAGACATAAGGCAAAGTGTCACAATGCTTCAATAGCATTTATAGAGAGAAAGGACAAATGACAGGTCCATGGCATAAGTACCTGCCGCGGCGCACGGCGGGTGTCGCACGCGGCAATGCAAGATCTGTCCTAAAACCGGCCCCAAACCACTATTTTGGCCGTAACTCTACGCAAACATATCAGAACGCTATGTCATCTAAACCTAGACGTGCAAAATCAAAAGCCATACACTATGACTAGTCACATGCATGCATCCCCCATCAAGCGGTGGATACACAATACAAAAACATGCAAATCGGGTCCACGGCCAGTCCACCGATAAACTCCTGTGAGCTTCAAAAAAACTACACGAAGTCCAAGGTAGAGTCAGGAGCTCTGGAACGGCCGTCAGTCAGCTTGAGGATGGTAGTCCGCCACCAGATGATGCATCGGTGCCTCCGAGGTCCGCGTCAAGGATCTGCACGAGTATGGACACGGCCGAGTGGTCACAATAAATTGTATAGGTCGACAGGAACGTCACAAATCACAACACTCCCCCATGACCCGATGGTACGCATGTCCATACACATGTAGCACTGAGACAAATACAAAACAAGTGCAACGAAAAATGTGACACGGACACGGACACACCCCACACTCAACCACTCTCAGGTAAGGGGCGAAGTCCAACAGAGCGAATAGCCACCAGGAACTTTCTGCGTGCTTGTGACTTCGTCAAGAAGTCAGCACGCTACATGTCAGTACCAACCCAAATGACGGAGATCACGTGTCCCTCCACCAGCTCACGCACGAAGTAGTGCTCAACCACAAATGTGCTTCATGCGAGCATGAAAGACACCAGAGTTCTCTGCAATGGCAAGGGCACTCTGGTTGTTGAAGAGAAGCACAATGGCGGGTACTTACGTGGCAAGCTCATGGAACAGGCGCTCCAGCCATACCGCCTTAGCAACCCATGCACCCAATACAACATACTCTGCCTCCGATGAGCTACGTGCGATCCACTACTCCTTCCCGCTTTGCCAGGACACAACGGTCCCACCGAGCAGGAACACGTAACCGGTACGACAGCGTCCATCTAGACACCAGGCCTAGTCGCTGTCGGTGTAGCCTTCAAGGACCATCGAATACTGCCGGCAAAAGCAGAGTCCAATGTATGGTGTGGAGACCACGTAACGTACCACTCCCACAGCCGCGTGAAGGGCTCTAGCACGTGGAGCTTGCGAAAACTGGGCAAGGAGGTTGATGGAAAATGCGATGTCAGGACGTGTGATTGTGGCCAGGTACATCAGAGATCCGATGAGACGGAGGTATAGGATCACATCCAGTATCTTTCCCTGCTGTGTGGGATCGTCAACCTTCAGGGCATCCTGCCCGTCAGGCGTAAGAGGTGTGGAAGCCGTGGGCACTGCGCCGAGAAGGTCGCTGAAGGTGCGTATCGGGCCAGATGCAGTAGTAAAGTGCGACGTCTGCGGTCTCGCACGATCTCCATGCCAAGAAACATTGCTGCAGGACCAAGGTCCTTCATCCTATAGGCAGTCTGGAGAACAGCCTTGGCATCCATCACGGCCTCCAGTGAAGGAGACGCAATCAGAAGGTCGTCGACATAGACCAGGATGGCGGTGAATCACTCAAGCGTCTGTCGGATGAAGAGAGAGGGATCTTCCTTGCTCTGTACATATCACGCATGGGTCAGGATACCAGTGATCTCCTGGTTCCAACACCACCTGCTTGAGGCCGTACAAGGACTTGCGCAAGCGCCACACCTTGTCACCGTCCTCGTAGCCGGGTGGCTAAGTCACAAAAATCTCCTCATCCAGAGAGCCATGGAGGAACACATTGTTCACATCGATCTGGTGCAGTTCCCAGTTATGCTGAGCCACTACACCGAACAGAGCTCGAGCTGAGGTCATGCGGCCGACAGGGGCAAAGTTGTCAGAGTAATCGATGCCCTCAATCGGAGAGTAGCCCTTGATGACCAAGCCAACCTTGTGGCATTCCAATGAGCCATCCGGCTTCACCTTCTTGCAAAAGACCCACTTGACCTGAATAGCCTTCCTCCCAGGTGGAAGGTCGACTAGCTCGTAAACCCCGTGCTCTCGGATGGTGTGGAGCTCATCCTCGCAAGCACCACGCCACACGTCAACATCCTGTGATGCGAGAGTTTCCCTCAGTGTGCCGGGGTCGGGCGCCATAGAGGGAGAGCTCTGCGTGGCAAGAGCGCACGCCTTAGTACTAGCTCTGACGACCACAAGATCAGCTGCTACATCACAAGCGATATAAAACTCGCGAGTGATGAGGTCGTGCACTATGGGACACGTTGGATGTACCTCTATGTGCTGAGTGCGGACACTCAGGCCTAAGGCCTTTGTGCCAGGATCACCACTCACGATGCTACGAATAGAGCGCCTGGGCACATGACAAGACACTCGTTGAGCTCCGGAGTCCAATGGGCGAAGGCGACCGCCAGGCTCACGGGAGTAACTCGGACTCAAGGGGCGCACCTTCGGCTCAGGAACTGGCACAATCGCAGCTTAGGAGGACTGAGGCAAGGGAGCTGGTGATGCCGTGTGAGGAGATGCATATGTGGGAGACACAGGGCTCGTTGTCACACTAGGAGCAGGTGAGGCAGGTCCACGCACACAGGCAGGGATGCTGACGCACCCAGGTACGGTCATAGGAGTAGAAGCCGGAAATACAGGAGTACGCACAGGTACAGGATCATGAGTACCTGTGGGGCAGGAAGGGGCAGGAGTAGAAGGCGACGGTGCTGGAGAGATCTCTGGACCGACGGAGTTGATCGCTGGGTCATCAAGCGCCGGAGAGGTGGAGGGAGCTCGAACGGACCCATCAGCCTGGCGATCGGTGCTCGCAAACGTAGACTCCCCCATCCGTCAAGAAACCTCACACCTGGAAACATGTGTGAAGGACACAGACGTGATCGAAGTCAGATCACGGTAGGTGAGGGACTGAAAGAAGAGCGCGTCGTGAGACTCAACAATGCGGCGACGAGTAGGGTCCCAAAAACGCCATACCTTCGACTGCTAGAAAATAACAACAAAGGCGCACAATCGGTCCTACAGTGAGACCTTGGACCCCTGTTGGTCCTTAGTGTACCAAACAGAAGAAAAGGATCCCCAGACACGAGCGAGGCGCAAGTCAGCATGGTGGCTGTACCAGCGCTCATACGGTGTAACGTGGTCCGGAAGAGGACCGTGCAGGAGCCGATTCCAAACCCAAGTCATGTAGGCGAACCTTTCAAAGACAAAGGACTCTGAAAGAACGCACTAAGACTACATTACGTGAACCGCATCCTCCATGGTGCGGTTCCAGGGCTCAGAAACATCGTTCTGTAGAGAAGTAGCAGGAGCGGAGACCTGGTGAAGGATCCCATGCTCGGCGAAGAAGCTGTCCATCTCACCAAGGAACTCGCCGCAGCGATCCGAGCGGAAGGTGTGCAGCATGTGGCAAGACTGACGCTCAGTCATCACTAGCCACAGACGGACCGCGAGAGCGGCGTCACTCTTCTAGTGTAGGCTGTAGACCCACCGCATCCGGGTGAAGTCATTAGACAGGGTCAAGACGTATCGACCACGATCGGACAGAGACTCGATAGGTAGGGGACCAAGAAGGTCCAAATGAACTAACTCGAGAGGGCGAAGTGCGCATGAACAAGAGTCAGGGTAGGTGCAACGATGCATCTTACCCTGAGCGCAAAAGAGGCTGTCAATCTTGGGTGGCTTCTCAAAAGAAGGCGCATCAAGACCGAGGGCAGGCTGTGTTTGAATGAGTATCAATACAGTGTGGGAGCCTACATAACACAGGCGACGATGAAGCAATCGCTGGTGCTCAGGAGACAGAATACCGGTGACAAAAACACGAGCGGAATGGGAGGGGGAGCAAGGAGCACAAGTCCGAGAGACACGATACAGGCTATACACAAGAGAGGCACAAAGGAAAACGCTACAAGTGTCAAGACCAATCACAGTCGCGAACTCTGTAGTGTGCTCCATAGAGAGTCCCATCAGTGTGGAAGCAGGTACACAAAGCAAGCTGAGCGAAAGGTCAGGCACAAATAACACCTCAGAAAGATACAAGGGGCCAGACGGACCATCGAAACGGGCGACCCCAACACCCTAGAGTGGCAAGGACTGACGAGAGCCCGTACGGACAGAACAAACTGATGCAACAGGTCCGAGAACGACGAAATCACTGCGACGACAGGTCATGTGATGAGTGGCACCCTAGTTGAGAGCAACGGAACACTCGGCCTCACACGGACACTCGGGAGCAAGTGGGGAGGAACGACAAAGGGCACAAAGGTGAGACTCATGAATCCAGATTGTACAGTTAAGACCATCGTCATCACATGCTAACTATGCCTCCCAACACGAGTCATCCAGAGTCAAAAAAACAGACGAACAGACAGTCTGTGAACCACCCTACTGTGACAACACACTCGCACCTGCCTGAAACCGAAGCTCTAAAAGGTGTCGAAGCTTGGCGATGGTGCGTTCACGTGGGTCTGGATCGCCTCTGGTATCGGTGATGAAGCGCGAACTGCTATGATCGTGGTCGCCGCGCGCCCGGAGGATGTGCTACTGGACGTAGACCGTAGTGCATGCGCAGTCTGGAGCCCACGAGTAATCCGTGCCCAGTCAAGCGGTTGCTGGCACTCGGTGTAGCGATGGACGCCTCCAGAGTTGTAGCAGTGAACAGAGCGTCCACTGCTACTGCCCGATGACGGGTGCTCTTGCGGCTGCTGCTGGTCGGAGCCACACTTCTGTCGCCCCTTCTTCCCTTGTGCTACTGCCGCAACACCCTGTGTCTAAGTCGGTCTAATCAAGGCAGAAGGGGAGGAGGATGAGACAAAGGATGGAGGAGAAGTGTGTAGGGGGGGCCTTGGTGGTGATGCAACGATTGCTGCAGCAATGGAGGTCTCCTCATGGGCCACGGCTACCTCACAGGCGGAATTCACCTGGAGGAAAAGTTGGTACGCCGAGGGAAGAAGCTGTAGTGAGGCTCAAAAAGGCTCGCGCACAACATCGGTGTACCGCGTGAAGACATCTGTGTGCTCAAGGCAAACCCTGAGCATGATTGTGTGGAGTGCCCACAGCTATGTGCCTCCTGAGGTCCCAAGGGGCGTGTAAATGCGCATGGCGCATCACCAGTAGTCGCCTGCAAGCCCGGCGGGCCCCTGGCTAAGTGAGTGAAAGGCACGGATATGCACGGCGTGGGTGGCGTACGTCTCTGCAGCACGTAGGGACAATGCTAGGTCCCAGCCCTCGCGTGGATCTGCGCCGGTGCTTGTTCCCGCCTCGCCAAGGAATGGGCAAAAGTGGACGACAGTCTCGCGCGGCATGGCATAGAGAAGTCCGCGCATCGCCCTAGCCACTGTCATCATCTGAGCTCGGTCCGTAGTCTGATACGGACTGTGGTAGTAGGGCCACACGCCCTCTGAAGTAGCCTAGACCTGAAAGAGGATCTCCCAGCAGTCAAAGCCGTCCTCGCTCACATACCGTGGAAATGGTGTGTCGAAGTCCTTGGGTTACCGCTCCGTAGGGAGAGTAACCACAGGCTGAGAAGGACGAGGGAAGGGAAAGACGTCGGGAAGAGGGAAGTCGATGGGGTGGAGATCAGGTGACGATCGAAACTCCGGAAAGCGAGACGTGTGTGGAGGCCGAGAGATCGTCTGTAGCTGGCAGATACAATCCTGAAGCACACAAATCTCGCGCTCCGGGGAGTCGCCCTCCATGCCTGGCATGTCTGGATCCTCATCCAAAGGATCAAGAGGTGGCATGTTGGCTCCAGCTCCTATCTCCGATGCTGGAGGTGACTGCTGTGTAGAGGGTGCGACCCCTGCCGCTCCCATAGGAATATGTCGTCAAGTCATGTAATGTCCTAAAAAAAGCTCGGTAAGTGTACGAATGGCGCTAGTTTGCTCCCGCAGCAAGCGACGCATCTCGTCCTGCTCACTCCAAAGGTCCTCAATGGCCTGCCAACGTTGGCTCATGACCCCTGAGGAGGAAGAAGAAGGATCTAGTACCCTCGTTCCCTTCTCGTCGGGCGGAGCCATGGTGTCGTACATTACGTCAACGTGGTTGAATTGCACAAATGTGAGCATTTCTCGAAGAGTTGAAGAGCTCGTAACTTTTGACCCTCCGACCAAAAACTTCACAGAGGCAAGTACAAACGTCAGTAGAAATTTGCTGGCGTCAGCAAGACCTGGTGATGTCAGCAAGTAAAAAATGCCGATGTCAGCTCGCCCTCCCTTTTTTTGTGTCGACCCTCGCGACTGCTGTGCGAGCGGGCAACCGCTCCGCAGTAGCCGCATGGGAGCTGCGAGGAAGCTGCTATGCAGGTTCCGCTCGGCTGTTGCTGTTGCTGCGTTGTCAGATGCAACAATAGCTGCACGGCTGCGTGCCAAGCGGCCGCCTGGCCGCTGCGCGCGTGGCTGTGGAAGCACCCGCGTTCTGTTGTTGCTGGTGTTGTGCGCTGCGGCTGCTGCACGTTGCTGTAGCCACCGCGCACTACAAGCGCTGCTGCTGCTACTCTACTGTTGTTGCTATTGCTGCTGCTCTTGTCGCTGCTATTGCCGTTGCTGCTGTGCTGCTACTATGCTGCTTTTGCTGCCGCCGTTGCTGCTTCTGCTGCCATCGTTGCTACTGGTGCTGCTGCTGCTATTGCGCTGCTGCTGCGTTGTTGTTGTCGCACGCTGCTATTGTGGTGCTGCTGCCGTGGGTTGCTGCTGCCGCTGCTACTTCCACTGCTGCTGGGCTGCTACTCTGCTGCATTACTGCTACAGCTGCTGAATGCTACCGGCAACTGCACCTTCATGTGGTGATGGTAAGCGACGTCGACGCCGGTTTGCTGTCGTCGATAGGTCCCTGTGGATCTGTTGTAGCTGTGGCTCTCACTGCTGCTGCTCTGTTGCGTCTCTGCGGCGTAGCTCGGTGAGAGTTGTCTCACCGCTCTGATACCATGAGAAGATGCGTGGAAGCTTCCTAGCGACAAAGTCGCTGATCAGGCGTCAGTGCCTGGTCAGTCGGTGACGATAGTCACAAGTCGTGCACACACCAGCAAGGGTCTGGCTAGAAAACACAAGGCAAAGTGTCAAAATGCTTCAATAGCATTTGCAAAGATGAATGACAAAGGACAAGGTCCATCGCATAAGTACTTGCTGCGGCGCACGATGGGTGTCGCACGCGACAATGCAAGATCTGTCCTAAATCCGGCCCAAACTATTGTTTTGGCCATAACTCTGTGCAGACATATCAAAACGCTACGTCGTCTGAACCTAGACATGCTGAATTGAAAGCCGGACGCTACAACTGGTCACATGCATGCATCCGGCATCAAGCGGTGGACACACAATACAAAAACATGCGAATCCGGCCCACGGCTAGCCCACCGATGAACTCCTGTGAGCTGCAGAAAAACGGCAAGAGGTCCCGGGTAGCGTCAAGAGCTCTGGAACGGCCGTCAGTCAGCTCTATGATGGTAGTCCGCCACTAGATGAAGCACCGGTGCCTCAAGGGGCCGCATCAAGGATCTGCACGAGTACGGACACGACCGAGTGGTCAGAATAAATTGTACAAGTCGACTGGAACGTCACAAATCACAACAGACTTTACCTCATTTCGTAACTCGACACTTGTTTATATGTTTTTGATCATCTCGACACTTGTCATCGAAGTACACTCTCCGCTGATTGCAAATTGCTCAATTTCTCTCGTGTTGTGCCTCGCAACTTCTACTTGTTCACCTTCTTGGCTCCGTTTGACATAACACTACGGTAGTGGGGCCGAATAGGTTCTCTTTCAACGCATGGGGAGTCCTGGAATCTCTATGCAAACCTCTCGTAAACCCTGAATAGGACATTCACGAATCCCTCAAAAGAAGGGTTTGTGAGTGTGGAACAAAACTGTCGTCGTTGGATCGCATGCAGCGTCGACATGCTGCAATTTTTTGCTCTTGGTGGGTAAAGTGGTTATATTATCACGCCAATGGGTAAGGGAGTATCATTCTTTCGAATATCAGGTAAGATAGAGATATTCTTCCGATCTGTGGATAGGCCTTGTACACAATCTGCTTGGTAACCCCTACATTTACCCTTGGTCAAGTGAGCTGGTCTTGTTGACCAGTCCGGTTTGTGTGCGCAAACCAAGGCTCGGAAGTTCTCAAAATTTCAACGTGTTGAATATTTTCGGTATATTTTGTGTGTCGCACAGATGAAACAGAGTAGCAATGAAGGATCAGAGGTTGGCGGACGTCCTAACGACAGGTCAACAAACCGATGAGAGTAAGTTGCTATGTAACATAATTGCTATGTAGTACAAAATTTTGGCTTGTAGTTGGCGTCTTCTGGCGAGGAATTGCTGCGCGCATGTACCCCGACTGGAATAAGTTGAAATATTACGGTGTACCAATAAGTTTTCGGTGGCAAAGTTATGATCCGCCCCCTTTATCTCTGTTGGTCTCGCAATGCGCCCCAGGGGTAGATTTTGTGTCTTTATTAGCCTCGTTTTCTCTGCTTCGATGTTGAAGAGCCCCGCTTCCAAAATGTAGATTTCCATAAGCCACACGTTCTGTTGCCGCAACTGTAAGTGCCCCTAGAGGTATTTCTTAATGGTTCAATTGTCCATTCCGTCTTTTGATTTTGTGTGTTCTCTTTACAAAATTACGTATTCCTTATGTTTTCAATGGCGTCTTGTCCACGTGGTCGTTTCATGTACGGAAACGAATGGAAACCTGTTGCGAAGTTTGTCTTCTTGTGGTGGTGCTTCCGTTGGAATATTATGATTATTTTTCAAAAAGTCAACATGCAACATGCTTTACACGAACAAACTGTAACGGGCGTGTCTCCAGCTCCTGCTCTGAAGTCGTCGTGGGAGTTCGCAGAATGGCGTTCTCAGTCCGCGTCAGGGGTTTACCCCCTTTGCAAGACTGAGGGGCAATCGTCATCAATGACCCAGAGCAGGGAGACTCGAATATTTCGAGTCTCCGGAGGCCCATTTCCGTTTTTAACCAAACCCCTGGTTTTGGGACCCAAACCGGGGGTTTTTACCTCGAACTGGTGTGTTCGCACGAGTTATTTTGTTCGTTTTATGTCGAAGTTCGTCGTAAACGAACTTGGATTCATGTTTTGTCGTTCTGGCGCGAAATCGTCGCGTGCGAGGCACGCCGGCGATTTCGCGCCAGCTATTTTGACCTCCCATCGCTACCCCTATCCCTTCGTCCTCTCTTGCTCGTTTGCAAGGAGGGCGAGGGGGGGCGAGGGCACGAGGCCACGAGGCCTCGCCCTCGAGGCCCTCGTGGCCTCCCAGCCGCCAGTCCGGCTGAGGCCGCGATCGGCGGCTGGCGGCTGGCCGGCCGGTGGCCGGCCGGTCGCTTGGCCGGCCGCCGGCCGTCCAACCGGCCGGCAGCGAGCTGGCCGACGGCCAGCGAACTGCTGGCCGCCGGCCAGCCCTCGCTGACGCGAGGGGTGGTGCGCAACCACCCCTTGCATCAGCCAGGAGGGAGGGCCGAACCGGCCCTCCCGCTACATTCCTCCCCACTTGTTATGAACCGTCCCGGTTCATGAACAACAAGTAGGATTGTCAGTCAGTGAGTCATCAACATTGTGAAAGAAAATTAATNTTTCAATCACCAGCTAAACATGAACACGTGCATGGTACGTAGACCTAAGCTGCAGCTTGTAGGTCAGCACGGCTAGCGGCCTCCCCCCTTTAGGCTGGAGCGTCCGCGCGACAACCATGTTGGGCGTCCCCAACCTCCTATGGTCGCTGTCCATGAATGCTGCCCTGTAGGAATGTTGTTCACTTTTCCGCGTTCAGGTGGTACCTCCTGCCACGCGTCGATCTGTGCGAGCTGCAAGCTCGCTCCAGTACTCGTTGACCACCCCTGTGGGCAACCGAGATTCGGGCTCCCATGAATTATGTTCAGGTCCACAACCGGCCCAATGGACGAGGTACTCCCTGACAATGCGCGACCGAAGAGTACGCTCTCGGTGCTGGAGTAGGCGAAGGACCTCGTATTGGCCGTCGGCAGCCAGGACAGCTGGCGGTGGCTGAACGGTTCCTCCTGTCGTATATGGAGCCAGCAAGCTCACATGAAACACGTCATGTATCTTCATACTCGGCGGAAGTAGCAATCGGTATGCCACTAGCCCGATGCGTGCCACAATGGGAAACGGCCCAATCCACTTCGGTAGAAGTTTTCTTGCCCCCGGCGACTTCAACCGAAGGTTTTTAGTGCTAAGCAGCACTTTGTCACCGTTATCAAACGACACCTCCCGGCGACCTTTGTCGGCATATGCCTTTTGTCGCTGCCGAGCTGCTTGAAGGTGACCCTTCGCCTCCTGCAACAAGGAGTCGATGCGCTCAGCAAAGGCTTGAGCAGAAGGGACCTGCCCTCCTGTACTTCCACCCTTCACCAATGAAGAGGGTACCACTGGATGCCGACCACTGTTCAACAC
>SZWC01001164.1:242476-259971 GCA_023375785.1 Penium margaritaceum | reverse complement strand
AGAAACTTAGATGAGTCCGGGAGCTGGAGGGAGTGAAGTGAGAGAGAAGTGAGAGGGGTGAAGGTGACGCGAGAAGTCCGGTGAAGTGGAATCTTGAGCATACCGGTTTCGGCCAAGGTGGGCCTTCGTCAGTGCTCTACTCATCACAACAACATCAAACTGCTCATAAAGGTGAGTCTCGCGTCACATTCAGGGTTTGCAAGCAATAATCCAGGTTCCGAGGTAGGTACCTCGGTTCTGCAAGGGGGCAGACAACCAATAGCACAGGGCGGCCAGCTGGACGCGTTGATTGCGGAAATTAATCCGCTGTCATCGCTGCTAGCGCGCGGAACAATCCGTGCAGGGCATTGTCGCTGTTGAGAAGCGGTATCTCCAGGTCTTGAGCCGGCCCTCTAATTTATTCTGGCCGAGACAAGAAAGGTGCGCAACTTGCGTGGCAAGCGCCATGCAAGTAAAGCCCGGGTATTGTAAACTGTAGGATTAAAAATTCTTAAACGCTTTGCAAAGCGTTTAAGAAATTTTGACACAACCGCAACGGCAACAACCGCAACGGTAACGACTGCAACGGCAACCGCAACGGGAACAACAACAGGGCCCCTACCAAGGAGAAGAGCAACCAAAAAAACGGGCCAGGGTCCGGCCCAGGACCAGGCACCAACTAGCGGAGCTGTCTCAACATGAGATAGCACTGCGCCACTTTAGTCGGATGACACCTGCACAGGTGGACAGCCGCATCACTAATAGAGGTGTGCACAATCTCTCCTCCAAATCCCTCTCTTTTGCTGAAGAATAATTGCTTAGCCTAGGACTCAACTTTGTTCTCAAACCTAGGGACTTTTCACTTCCAGAAATCCTGCCTAGTTTTCATGACTTGTTTAGGAGTGTTAGACTAGCTTGGCTCTTTCGGGAAAATTTGTCAGATGAGGTTCCTAAGTTCCGCATCCCCAATCCGAGTTGGATGCCACCTCCAGCTCCCCAGTTTGTGGAAGAAGAGATGGAATCCCTCCTCTGTGACATCACTACTATGTACGATTCCACCTTTGCGGTCAAACGCAGACCTTTGGCCAAGGAACTACGAACTGCCCTCAAGCAACTCCGTGATGACGACTCCATCGTCATCAAGGAAGCCAACAAGAATCTGGGCATTGTCATCCTCGACAAGGCCAGGTACATCCAGGAGTGCCTGCTCCACCTCAATGACACGCACACTTACATCCGTGAACAGTGCAACCTGCCCAGAATCAAAGGGGAGTTGCTGGCCATCAAGGAAAGGTTCCACAACTCCCGGCTCATCCCGGGTTCCGTGTGGGATTTCATCCTAAAAAAGCCAGACACTGGTTGGCGTCCAGCAGCCTTCTATGTGATCATGAAGATTCACAAGACCCCCCCCCGTCGGCAGACCCATTGCAGCTTCTTGCGCATGGATCACCACACAGGCCTCTAAGTGGTTGGATGCAGAACTTCAACCGGTGGTGAAGCAGCAGCCTACCTTCCTCAAAGACAGCCTCAGTCTGCTGCTAGAGCTAGAAGAGCTACACCTCCCACCCTGCACCCTTCTTGCTTCCTATGACGTGGTCTCCCTCTACCCTAGCATCCCCATTGGGAGAGCCTTGGGGTACATTGAAGAACTCCTGCAAATGGCGCAACACCCGAAGACTCCAGCTGTCCTCAGCCTCTTCAACTGGGTGATGAGGAACTCTTTTGTTGAGTTCATGGGTGAAAGCTTCCGGCAGGTGAAGGGCACTGCAACGGGGACTCCAGTAGCCCCTGAATTTGCCATTCTTTTCATGTCTTACCTGGACCTCGAGCTCCAACGTCTCACTGGAGTTCAACCCCTGCTACACCGCCGCTAAATTGATGACGGCTTCATCCTCTGGACCAGCAGCCAGGAAACCCTCTCTTCCTACCTTTCCTCTTTCAACCAACTCGACCCCAACATCAAACCGACGTGGATAACCTCTCCCACTCAGATTGACTTTCTGGATCTTCACTTCTCAAAGGGGGATAGGTTCACTTCATGCGGTATACTGGACATCAATGTGTTCCAGAGACCCATGAACCGTTACCTATACTTGCCCTACAGCAGCTACCATCCCCGGAGCTGCCTTCGGGCATTTGTGATTGCTGAACTCCAAAGGTACCTACTCGGGACCTCCTCCTCCTCGGACTTCAGCGAGCTGAAGAGAAACTTCTTCTCTCGGCTCTCAGCACGTGGCTACCCCCTCAAATTTCTCTCTCCTCTCTTCTCTCAGGTTCTCCACACGCAACGCCCGTCCAAACTCGCAGCCGCAAAACTCCGCCAGCAGCCACAACAACGGCCGACTCCCGGGAAAAAACGGCCCCTTGTGCTGAAAGCAACTCTGAACCCTCGTTCAGAGAGCCTGCACTTGGGGCTTTTTCTAAAACGCTTTGCAAAGCGTTTAAGAATTTTTAATCCTACAGTTTACAATACCCGGGCTTTACTTGCATGGCGCTTGCCACGCAAGTTGCGCACCTTTCTTGTCTCGGCCAGAATAAAACAGAGGGCCGGCTCAAGACCTGGAGATACCGCTTTTCAACAGCGACAATGCCCTGCACGGATTGCTCCGTGCGCTAGCAGCGATGACAGCGGATTAATTTCTGCAATCAACGCGTCCAGCTGGCCGCCCTGTGCTATTGGTTGTCTGCCCCCTTGCAGAACCGAGGTACCTACCTCGGAACCTGGATTATTGCTTGCAAACCCTGAATGTGACGCGAGACTCACCTTTATGAGCAGTTCGATGTTGTTGTGATGAGTAGAGCACTGACAAAGGCCCACCTTGGCCGAAACCGGTATGCTCAAGATTCCACTTCACCGGACTTATCGCGTCACCTTCACCCCTCTCACTTCTCTCTCACTTAACTCCCTCCAGCTCCCGGACTCATCTAAGTCTCTGTCCTTGCAGAACTGTCCTTTGCAGCTCTGAGATGTCTACGTTTACCACTCCCGTTGGGCTGACGGTCAGCATTGTTGCATGCCATATCATGTCAACTACATGTGTCACGTGGATTTTGGATTATTTGCTCTGGAGCCACTCATCACCTGACGTCTCTGCATCTTGCATTTGAGTCGTTGGGGCCTATCGATGATGTTTAACTGGTTCATATAGGATCAAGACAGATGATTCCAGTCCAGGGTGTTGGCGTCGTGTGTTTCTTTTGCCCTGACGGTGATCTATTTCTGTCCAATGTTCTGTTCGTGCCTTCACTGAAGGTCAGTGTGCTGTCTGTCACCACCCTTGATGGTGAGGGTATGGATTCTGTTGCATCTCGTGGCATTTGCACTGTCTCTCTCCAGTCCTCAGGTTGCGAAATTCTTCGTTGTCTCTGGTGTGAAAATTTGTATTGAGTTCCGTTCTTTTCATCCACTCCGCCCACATTCGTTTCTACTCATGTTCATGTTGCTCCCTTACTCTCCCCAGAGCATGTTTGCCTACTGCATCAACGCCTCTGCCATGTGCACATCGCCACAATACGTAGTTTGCTTTGTCATCAGCCTGCCATTGGCTTGGATGCCGCCACCTTCTCTACTCCCTGCACTGCTGATTGCTTGAACTGTGCAAAAGGCAAGATGCACCACACCCCGTTTCTCGTGTCTGACTCATGCAGCCATGAGCTGCTTGTACTTGTCCATGCTCACGTGATGGGACCATTTCTGGTTGAGTTTCTTGATGGTGGTCATTACATCCTCTGTCTCACTGATGACTACTCTCGTTTTTGCAAGACTAACTCATTCCACTTGAAGACTTATGTTGGGCCTACTATTGAGTCTTGGCTCGTCCACGCAGAACGTGCATGTCGATGCAAACTACAGATACTTCATTCCAATCATGCTGGTGGTTTCATTGGTCCAACTCTTCACTTCTTGACATCGCTTGGTGTCCATTTTGTGTCGTCTGCTACATGTATCCCAAAACAAAATGGTGTCTCAGAATGTTGAATTAGCACCCTGGATGACGATGTCAATTCCATGTTGTTTGAGTGTGATCTCTCTTAAGCCTTTGCTGATGAGGCCATAAAGTACATGACATGGGTGTGGAACCGGGTTCATCATGGTCCGCTTCCTATGAGCGCTAGTATGGTTGTCGTGTTGACCTGCTTCTGGCTTGTGTGGGGGGGAGCGTTGAATGCGTATGGCTTCCTCAAGATTATCATAATGGGAAGCTCTCCTGCCACTGTCTTATTTGTCTGTTCCTTGGTTTCTCCCTGCAAGCCAAAGCTTGGTGCTTCTGAGATGTTGGTCGTGCACGAGTCATTGGACCTCGTGATGCTCTGTTTTTTCAAGAGAATTTGGTCGTGAAATTTTCAACCGCGTCTCTTCCCTTAAAGGGATGCTCGTGGGTCAGATGGCCTTAGGGCAGTGTCTCCTCTCCGTCCTTGTCTCCCGCCTATGTTCCATCACCTCTGATTTCTGCACTAGCGGGTGCACCATTGTCCACATCCTCATTGGCCCTGGTGGCTGCTTCCTCTCCCTGTTGCACCTTCTCTTGTGTCCTTGTCTCAGTCTTTTTCAGCACCTGCATCCTCGCTGGCATCTCTCTTATCACGTACAGCGCCACCTCTCTTTGCATCAGCCACTGTTGCGTCTCATGCTGTCATGTCTACACCGTCACTGTCATCTTCTCTGACATTGTCGCAGGGGTCGTTGCCAGTCCCACCATCTCTCACTTCTCTACCATTTTTTACTCCAATACGGATTCCCTTGGCTACGGACTCAGTCATACCCTTGCCCTCTTTTGACCCTCCTCCCTTTTGCCGGGCTCCGGGTGGACTTATCAGGCCTCTGTAGTCATGCTCTCATGCTGCTCCCTCTGTCAATCGCTCTGGTCGTCACGCCCTGCCAGTCCTTCTCCCTCACACCGTGTGCAAGCTCCTCTTGACACTGGTCTTGGTGCACTTGGGCTATCAGCCATTGTTGTCCAGCCAAACTCTGCAGGCGGCTACTCTCTGATCGTGGCTGAATTCTTTTGTGTTGTTATTGCTACTAAGTCTGAAACTGTCGCACACCACGCCTCAGTTGCCATTGCTCTAGCCGCTCAAGGTACCACTGACCTCCAACCTGATCCAGATACAGTCCCTCATATGAGCTTTGTTCCTGATGCGGCACTTTGGGAGCAGGCCATGCGCAAGGAGCTAGCCGAGGAGCTCACAAAGCATGGTGTTTATGAAATGGTGGATCTTCCACCAGGTCGCAATGCCATAGCTGCATGTTGGGTGTTCAGGCGCAAGTGCAAGCCGGGTGGCTTCATCGAATGCTACAAGGCTCACTTGATGGCCAAGGGATCCTCCCAAGTGCCCGGAGTGGACTTTGATGCCACCTTTACCCTTCTGGAGAAGTAAAACACTGCCATGGCACCACTGGGAACTGCACCAGATGGACGTCAACAATGGATTATTGCACGGTCGCCTCGATGAGGAGATCTACCTCACTCAGCAGCCTGGCTTTGAAGATGGTTCCGGTCGTGCCTGGCACTTACACAAGGTGTTGTACAGGCTGAAGCAGTCTTTGCGCTGCTCAAATCTCGATGTTTGTACCGCCCTTGAGCGCGGGGGCTACTGTCGTAGTCTGGTTGACCCTGTCTCTTTGTGAGTGACCCGCCATACCATTTCTTGCCATCATGGTCTATGTCGATGATCTCCTCATCGCCTCTCCAGATCCCCATACCTTCCGAGCTGTGAAGGACCTCCTCCAGTCCGCCTACAAGATGAAGGATCTTGGCCCTGCCCGCGTTTTCTTGGGTATGGAGACTAAGAGTGGCCGGTCGCGTAGCATGCTCACTGTGCACCATGCCGGGCATGTCTGATCTCATGGAGAGTGGTTCGCCGGTCTCCTTGCTGTTTTTCCCCACAATTCTATGCCTATGATGCCTACTAGAGAGAGACTTTTGAAGATCATTGATCATGTGCGGTTGAAGGAGGAGATTGATGTTTGACCTACCTCCAGGTCATCGAGTCTCTGATGTTTCTTGGTACTACCACACGTGCTGATGCTGCGTTTGCCGTCAACTTCTTATCCCAGTTCTCCCAATGTCCGTGTCACCTCCATCTTGAGGCGGCGTTCTGTGTCATCCGCTATATCATATCCACACCCCTTCTCAGCTTGTATGTTGACACCCAGCTCTCTGTCATTGTTGATGGATATACATACAACAATTGGACTCAAGACCGTGAGGCATGCAGCCGGCCAGGTTACAACTTCCTCATCGGCGGCACCGTAGTATCTTGGAAGATCAGCAAGAAAGGATGTGCCGTGCACAACTCAACTGAGTCGAAGTATGTTGCTTTGGGTGCTGGTGTCTGTGAGAGTGTTTGGTTGTGTCGTCTCATGTAAAAGTTGTGCCAGCCCATCCGTTGCATCACTCTTTGCTAAGACAATGAAAGCACGCGTGGCATTGTTGAGCAGGATGGCATGCATCACATTCGCACAAAGCACATCAACATTGAACAGCACTTTGTACGTGAATGCATTGCGTGTGGTGATGTGCGCCTGATTGGTTTTTTCACACGTCAGCAGTGTGCTGACTTTCTCACCAAGTCATTCTACAGTGGGAAGTTCAAGGTGGTTGTCCTGGCTGTTGGTCTCCAGTCTCTCCGTGCCAGTCCCAGTTGATGTGTCCCCGTCTCATTCTGCTCTGTCACCCCATTTCTACCCCGTGTTGTCCACTTTCATGCTTTTGTGCCTCCTTACTCCTACTTGTGGCTCATTGTTGTCTGTGTGTGTTCTTTGTGCACTTATGGCATATGGCATCTATAGGTCATGGGGGTGTTATGTCACTGTCTTGGTTACCCCTGGACTTGACGCGACTCATATGCAGGCAGGCTGCAATGGCCGATCGCCATGTTGAGAATCATAGCTTCATCTTGAACATTCCTCCAATATCATCCTTCACAATTCCTCATTGGGTGGAACGACGACATGGCAAGTGAGTTATCGTTGCTAGTAGGGGTGTTCAAACTAGAGCTTAGTTTTGTCGCATCCGTTGAACTCCTTGTATTCCCTCGTAAACAGTCTCGCAAGGTACGAGACTCAGCTGATGAGCACCATCTTGATCTTGGCCATCAAATTAAGTCGTTGACTCAGAGTATCCGCCGGATTAGTTTCTCTATGTCGGAACTTCATGTCGTAGTCAAAGTTGGACTCTACAAAGTCCATCCATCATGTTTTCCGACAACATAGATTTGGCTGGGTCTTGAGATTCTTTAGCACGTGATAGTTGGTGCGGACGACGCATCGCCGGCATTCCAGGTAGTACCACCATGTTTTGAATACATCCGTGACTGCGAGTATTTCTTTCTCGTGTAACGGGTGGTTGAGTTCCGGTCCGTGTAGTTTCTTTGACACATACGCGACCGGTTGTTCTCCACCACCATTGTCTTGGATAAGAACGGATCCGATGCCTTGATTGGATACCTAGGTGGCCATGATGTAGTCCACCGTTGAATCTACCAATTGTAAGGCTGGCATCAAGGTTAGGGTGTTTCTCAAATATCTAGATGCTTCCTGTTTTCAGTCCTCCAATTCCACTTGGTGGTCTTTGGGTGAGGTCGAAGAGGGGCACTCACACTCTTGTGTAGTCCATTACAAATTGACGGCAGTAGTTGCACTAGCACAAAATACCTGAAAATTTTGAACATTCATATCCATCAACCAATCAGCGACCACCTCCACTTTTTTTGGGTCCATGGTGATGCGTCTGCTGTCAATAATGTAGTCCACAAACTCGATTGATCGGTGATTAAAGTCACATTTTGAGTGTTTTCTAAAAAATTCTCTCTTTGTGTACCAGAACTTTGTTGAGATACAAGACCACAAAGTTGTCAAGATATGGGCAAAAGATGTTGCTTATCGGCACCATAAATGTTGCGAGGAAATTTTTGAGTCCAAACGGCATCAACATGAACTCAAAGTGCACATATCTGGTGTAGAAAACCATATTCTCAACATCCTCATCAGATACGTGGATAAGATAATAGCCACTGCAGATGTTGGTGACAGGGTTGGTGAAAAGGTCCGTCAGCTCACACAAGAGGGTAAAAATTCTTGATGGTAATGTTTTTCAACACTCGGTATTCCATGCACATCTGTGTCTCTCTTCTTTTTGTTTTTAAAAAACGTTTGTGTGCTGCTTAGGATGACATGGACTGTCTGATGAACCCCTGGAGGAGCATCTCGCTCAGCTGCTTCTTGAGTTTGGTCACCTCGTGGACGCTGATCCGATAGGTACCCTTCACCGTCAAGATACTGGCCGGCTTCAGGTCAATATGATGATCAATGTTCTCTTCTGGATGTAGCTCTCAAGGAAAACATTTGGGGAAAACCCCCTTCAAACTCCTTAATGAGTGTCCCAAACTCCTCTAGTATTGATGCGAGCTTCTCAGGTGTCAAGGTTATTGCTGTTGCCTTGGTAGCTGTAATTTCTTTCGCTTCCCTGCTTCCACATGGACAAGCCATGCTTGAGCTCCAGGCTTCAAGTACCTCTTGGCCATGTCCAGAGATATCGGTTATTTTTTTGTGGTTGCCGCAACTTATGTCTCTTGCCTCCACCTCTAGGCTTCCCGTAACAGTCCTTGCATCGTGGGTCGCTTGACCAGAGATAGGTGTTGTTTTTCGCCAGTGATATTGATATTGAAAAATCCTATTCATGGTTAATCATCCCTAAAAAATACACTCTCCATTCAGTGTACACATTTAATACATGCACTTAGAAGTTTCATGGTGCCTTTGTGGAACTTACATCATAGTTTTACTTTAACGTTTTTTTCATACACATGAGAGTGTCTTTCCATGCTTACAAATAAGAAACAACGTGGAAGGATTAAACTTTAAGTCACTAATACCCGATAAAAACCACGGTCTAGTGTTTCACGACTCAGTATACATTTCATGTAACAACACCTAGATGAGTGCGTAGACCTCAAGCACCATACAACTGTCACGACTGCAAACACATGTTTCTCGACGGCAACAACTCGGGTAGTAAAATTGACCCAAGGCAAAAAATCGCAGTTGTTTGTTCTATTTTCCTCATTGCCCGGGCTCCTCCTGTGCCTCACTGGAGTAATGCTCAGCAGGAGCCCGGAGCCTCATTCTCTATGTGGATGGTGGTGGGCTGGTGTGTAAGTGAACCCATAATGTCTCGTTACAGAACAAACGAATGCAAAATCAGGCTAACCAGGCTCGTGCAAAAAGACGTGCGTTGGGAATGGACATATGATTGCGCGAACGCGTTTCTCAAAGTCAAAGAGTTGTATCCACGGTGCCCGGCCTAGCTCTTTGGGATCCATCGCAGCCGTGGGAGGTTTGATGTGATGCATCGGTAGTAGGATTCGGAGCCTTCCTCATACAAAAGGGTCACCCGTTGTGTATGAGAGCTGGAAGCTCATCCTCGCGGAAATACGGTACACGACTGGGAATCAAGAGATCCTCGCGGTAGTACACACTTTCAAGATGTGGCGTTGCTACCTAGAGGGTGCTGAAGGGGGTGCAACGGTCGTGACCGACCATAATCCATTGGTGTTTTTCCAAACGCAACCGAACCTGTTAAGACGACAGGCATGTTGGAGCAAATACATGAGCCAATTCTCGTTCACATGGGAACATCGGCCAGAACGCATCAATGTGGCCGATCCACTAAGCCGACATCTTGTGGAAGTTAAAGCAACCACTGAAGTCGGTGGGTGTTTTATGGCCATTGCACCAGCAACAGTAAAATCACTAGATCCCCCTGCACCTATGCGGCAACCACCACAAGAGATTATCCATTACAACGCTTTTGTAGACAAGATCCGGATGGGATACTGTGTGGATTCTTGGTTTCAAGACTCTCGAGATCTGGACAAGTACGGCTTGGTGGAGGCCGCAAGAATCTTCTCGCATGGAGAACAAGTTGTTGTGCCAAACTCGGGAGACCTTCGAGCAAAGGTTATCTCCCACTTCCACGACCCGCCAATCGCAAGTCATGTGGGACCCTGAGAAACCGGAAAGGCACTCTCGGACCACTATTGGTAGTCAGGATGCACTGTCGATGTCCGTAAGTATTGCATGACATGCGACCCATATCTTTGCAATAAGGCTAGTAACAAGACGGACTCCTCCAACAGCTTCCCATTCCTAGGAATCCATGGGAGTGCATCAATATGGACTTCATTACGGGTCTTCCGGACACGGCACGTGGCCACGATGCAATACTAGTGGTTGTGGACCTTTCGACGAAAGTGACACACTTCATTCCTACAACCACTGCCGTGAACGCAGAGGAGACCGCTCGTCTCTTCTTTGAGGGTGTCGTAAAGTACCACGGTTTGCCGTTGCACATTATCTCCGATCGAGATAAAGAATTTGCTAGTACGTTCTGGCAAAAGATGCACGCGTACTTTGGTAGTGAGTTGCAAAAGTTGACAGCATTTCACCCTCAAACTGACGGACAAACAGAGCGCATGAATCGTGCTCTGGAACAGATGCTCCGTATGTACGTGGACCCTGCCATGCATGATTGAGACGAATTCCTAAGACCGGCAAAGTTTGTGATGAACAACTCGGTGAACGGGTCCACACACTTCACACCGTTTGTGTTGAACAGTGATCGGCATCCAGTGGTACCCTCTTCATTGGTGAAGAGTGGGAGTACAGAAGGGTAGGTTCCTTCAGCTCAAGCCTTTCCCGAGCGCATCGACTCCTCGTTACAGGAGGCGAAGGGTCACCTTCAAGCAGCTCGGCAGTGATAAAAGGCATATGCCAACAAAGGTCGCCAGGAGGTCTTGTTTGACATCAGTGACAAAGTGTTGCTTAGCACTAAAAACCTTTGGTTGAAGTCATGAGGGGCAAGAAAACTTCTGCCGAAGTGGATGGGGTCGTTTCCCATTGTGGCACGCATCAAGCCAATGGCATACCGATTGCTACTTACGACGAGTATGAAGATACATGACGTGTTTCATGTGAGCCCACTGGCTCCATTCACGGGAGACGGAACCATTCAGCAACCGCCAGTAATCCTTGTTGTCGACGGCCAATACAAGGTCCTTTGGCTACTCAAGCACTCTTCGGTTTCGCGTTGTTAGGGAGTACCTTGTTCATTGGGCCGGTTGTGGACCTGAACATAATTCATGGGAGCCCGAATCTTGGTTGCCCATAGGAGTGGTCAACGAGTGCTTGAGCGAGCTTGCAGCTCGCATAGATCAACGCGTGGCAGGAGGTACCACCTGAACACGGCAAACGTGAACAATGTTTCCACGGGGTAGAATTCATGGACAGCGACCATAGGAGGTTGGGGACGCCCAACATGGTTGTTGCGCGGACGCTCCAGCCTAAAGGGTGAAGGCCGCTAGCCGTGTTGACCCTGCAAGCTGCACCTTAGGTCCAAATACCATGCACGTGTTCATGTTTAGCTTGTGATTGAAATTATTCATTATCTTTCACAATGTTGATGACTCACTAACTGACAATCCTGCTTGTTGTTGATGAACCGAGACGATTCATAATCAGTGGGGAGGAATGTAGCGGGAGGGCCGGTTTGGCCCTCCCTCCTCGCTGAAGCAAGGGGTGGTTGCGCACCACCCCTCGCGTCAGCGAGGGCTGGCCGGCGGCCAGCATTTTACTGGCCGCCGGCCAGCTCGCTGCCGGCCGGCTAGACGACCTGCAGCCGGCCAAGCGACCGGCCGGCCACCGGCCGGCCAGCCGCCAGCCGCCGATCGTGGCCTCAGCCCGATCGGCGGCTAAGGGGCCACGAGGGCCTCGAGGGTGAGGCCTCGTGGCCTCGTGTCCTCGCCCCCCCCTTGCCCTCCTTGCAAACGAGCAAGCGAGGACGAGGGATAGGGGGGGTGAGGGTGAGGACGAGAGAACTGGCGCAAAATCGCTAGCGTGCCTCGCACGCGACGATTTTGTACCAAAACAGCAAAACGTGAATTGAAGTTTGTTTACGACAAACTTCAACATGAAACAAACAATGTAACTTGTGCAAACACACAAGTTTGAGGTAAAAATCCCTGGTTTGGGTCCCAAAACCAGGGGTAGGGTTAGAAACAGAAATGGGCCTCCGCAGACTCGAAACATTAAAGTCTCCCTACTCTGGGTCGTTGATGACGATTGCCCCTTTGTCCTGCAAAGGGGGTAAACCCCTGACACGGACTGAGAACGCCGTTATGCAAACTCTGATGATGACTTCAAAGCAGGAGCTTGAGACTCGACCCGCTACAGGTGGAGAGTGGTCCCTAGTACGTGGTGACCATTTTGTCACATGTTCTACCCACTAGAAGCTAAGGTTGTATTCACATTGTCGATTCTCAAAGATCGGCAGTGTTGGTGTGTAGTTATACTATGAACTTCGAGTACATAAATGTATTTTTTTTGGTCCATCGTACAAAAACAATACACAAGTACACAACAACACTGTTTAACTACACTCTCCCAATACACTCTAGCCTTTTAGGGGGGGGGATCGACCGCCGGCCCTCCCCCCCTCCCCCAAATAGACAGAGTGTATTGGGCAAAAACATACGAAAGAAATGTGAATATGTTTACTAGTTTACGATAAACTAGTGAACAAAACCGATAGCCATCATGATGTACGCCCCGCTACAGTGACCTGATACAACTTTCGTCTTTGAGGGGGGGTCCCTAGTACGTGGTGACTGTTTCGTCACATGTTCTACCCACTAGATATGAACTGCTAGGTTACATCGACATCATCGATCCTAAAAGTTTGGCGGTTTTGGTGTGTAGTTATGCTATCGACTTTGCATATACAAGTGTATTCTTTTTGGTCCATCATACAAAACATGATACTCTCACCACATACACTCTCCCAATACACTCTAGCCTTTTGAGGGGGAGGGGGGGTCGAGCGCTGGCTCCTTCCCCTCCCCCAATAAACAAAGTGTATTGGGCGGAAACATATGAGAGAAATGTTAGAGTTTGCACTATTGTACAATACACAGGTGAACATTGTCCTTATATCGACATCGTTACATTGACATTGTCGATTATCGTCGATCGGCGGCATTGGTGTGTGGTTGTCATATCGACTTCAAATGCACAAGTGTATTCATTTTGGGTCCTTCATACCAAGAAAAATCACTGACCAGCTACACACTCCCAATACACTCTAGCCTGTTGGAGGGGGGGGGGGGGGGGGGGGGGAGCGATCGAGCGCCGGCTCTGCCCCCCACCAACCCCCCTCCCCCAAATGGACAGAGCAAATTGGACGAGTGTATCTGATAAACATTTTCCAATTTTCTCAAGTGTACAATACCGTACTGAACAAAACCTATCGCCCTTAAGATACACGCCCCGCTACACTGACCAGGTACACTTTTGACTTTGGAGGGGAAGGGGGCGGGGGGGGGGGGGGGGGATGTCAAATAGCAAGAAAGGGCTAGAAAATGTTCGGATCATATCCTGAGAACGTGCTCAAGACATACAATCTAGAATTTCTCATAATCTTAGTAGCATATGTTCCTTACTGGTATGTACAAATAAACACACAACAAGTTCTTCTACAATAGTATGTCATCTAAGTGAACCACACTATACGTCCTATATTCCTCTTTTCAATGTTTATTTCTAGCAATCAGATTTTATTTCATATGCAGAACATACACAGTATTATATGGGAACAAAACATAACTATATCAGAACACAATTTTGTGGAAAACACCAAACAAAATGCTTCTTATACAATAACTGTATCGTGCATAAAATGACCACGAGTAACAATACCTCACCAATCCGCTACTCCAATGCATTTGCGAACTGTACCAGTACAAGAAATCTCACCTGAGGATGAATTTGTGCTTGCTCATTGGGCTAGCTCTTCAGAAAACTAAATCTTGCAGATCTCCTACTTGCAGTTGTGGTGGTTCCAAAGTCAGCGGATGTGTAGTTGTCCGTCGACAGTTTTTCCTTCAAAATCCCCTGGTTTGGTATGCAATGTCAGCTTTTGAAACATGTTGTGGCTGACAAAGCTGTAAGAAGCTCCTCCATCTAGTCGTGTTGGTTCCGTTCTTCGACTCTTGCAAGCCCTTGATTGTACCCGCAGCAGTATAGCCGGTTGGTCGTCCTCATGCTCCTCATCACACTTTGCCATCTGAGAAATCCTCACTTCTTGTGATCTAAGCCTAGAATTATCCAACCAGAGAGGAGCTCTGCTGTTTACTCCTGTCCTTCTCCATTTCCCAACTCCTCACTTTCTCTGTGACCTCCGCTCCTTTTTGGTTTGCTGATTTTGTTCCTGATACTTGCATGAGATATGACCCATTTTCCTACAATTCCAGCAAAGCCGTTGATCGTGTTGATCGACGGTGTCAATCTCTATCACGGACAAGGTTCCCGTCAATTGTGACTTTCCTTTGTAATGATAAGAATTGTGGCTTTGCGATAACCATTCATTGGATTCTTGCATTCGAGCATTGCAGTCGGCTGTGTCGACGCAATCGGCTACAGCAATCATTAGCGGAAGGTACTCTTGGATGCCAAAAATGGTGATAGCCCACCGAATGTCTTGCCTACGATTGTTGTTTTAGTAAAAACACACTTCATGTGGGGTGAGGTCACTGACAGTGATGATTTCTTGAAAACACCGAGTGCACTCCGCTATGCTAGACTAATGATGCAGACGTTGGAATCTATACCTTGCATCAGAACTCTTGTTCAGATTCCCAAAACAAGCAAAATTAGTGTGCATGAATTCATTCCGCCCTTCTGGTGGCATGAGAGAGTTGTGTCACACAGGATTCATCTGCTTGGGAGGTAGGGCTTGCAGTCAATGATGTGAGAGCGGTTGCGCGAGCCATTGAATTGGCTCTGACGATCACGTACTGCCACTGGATGGTCTTGAGATCCGACCACCAACTCAAGGCTGTGTCATGTAGAAATGAGGTCGTGGGGTCAACCTTTTTTTTGTTGATCCCAGAAGCAGTGTGTTACTTGAATAAACACTTCAGCCACATATTGATCGTTGGTCCCTTGGAATTCTTGTGATTGAACGGCTTGGGAAGCGCCGGTCGAATCTGGAGTTCACTTGAGCGTTGTACATTTCTCTCGGTAAGCACCATTTAATGCGTGTAAAACACCCAAAGGATTTTTAGGCTCTCGAGTCCCATCAGCTTTTGGTACAGGTCTTTGTTGATTTGTGCTTGTTACCCGGTGCCTCCCACTGTGCCAGGTGTCATCATGACAGGCAGCAGCAGGGGCAAAGGGTTCACAAAGCTTGAGGGGTCCATCACCAGGTTTGCCGTCCGGTTTGTCAGTGTCACGCCATTCACCGCGAAGGTTGCCGCTGTTGTCTGGTTCGCCTAGAGTACATCGGTGTTGATCCTCCATCGTTGGAGTACTTGCCGGGAGTGCTGCTCTTTGCCAGTTTCGTTCTTCCTTCACCCTTTTCGTAAAAAATTCTGTGATGTTTTGAGTGGTAGAGATACCATACTGCTGCCTAATTCAGATAGTCATTTGCGAAGGATTTTCTTTTGGCTTATTTCAAACAAACGTGGCCAATTTTTCACACACTGGGTACAAGGCCTCAAGAAATGTTCAGAAGACTACAACAAATGTCCTTGCTAATGACCAAAATCAAGTGATTAGGGTGTGTTTTGCTTTTTTTTCCCTCTTTGAGAGCTTTGTGCAAGCATGAATTGAGGCGGCTTATGTTCATAACTTGTTTTGGAAGGAATTTCTACACACTGGCTACAAGGGGGGAACCTAAAAATGCAACAGGGTCTAGCCCAAGGGTAATCATTTTTTTACCTGAATTTAGCCGATAGTAGGGTACGTTGAGGAATTGTGCGAGGTAGTCGCCAGCAGTTAATGTGTTGGTTTCCCCTCTTCTACCTCTGTACTCTAATTCCAAGTGTTTTGTTGAGTGGAATATAGGTGGTTCATAGGGATGAGTTTTGGGTCAAAGGACGATTCGAGGACTTGGGACAAATGGATAACTTGTATTAAGCAGTAAGTGTACTTTGATGAAAAGTGTCAAGTGATTGAAGCATATGTATACAATGCCAAGAATGAGAATGAGGTATATGTTGGGTCCTCGATGCTCAAGCCGAGAGACGCGTGCAAGGTTGCGCCTTGAGTGGCTGCTTCCAGAAGCTCTGCCAAGAAGTCCAGGGGCTTGAAGAATATCATGGTGCATAGTTACAAAAGTCTAACGTCGTCTAGAATCTGACCAAAAAAATCAAAGTATTGATAATTTTGCAACACTTATGTCCACCTTTCTGGAAGGTGGTCCAAATTGTCGGAAACTTGTGGAATGGAACACTGGAGATCGGGGCAGTTAGCTAAATTTCCCTCAGCCAAACGGCATAAAAATGCGGAGGTTATTGCACGGTGGACCATGAATTCAATAACAGAAATGCCCACTTGTGATGTTTGTGTACATCAGCAACGTAACAGGTTTCACATGAACAAACATTTGGGAGAGGGAAATTCCCCTTCATTTAAAGGGAACCTCCCAGGCCCCACAACCGAGGGGCCTAGGAGGTTTCCGAACCTTAACAAAACCCACAAATCCAGCAATCTAACACCAGGTTTCCTAAACCCAGTTTTCCATTGACAAATTTGAGGCATTTTCCGGGTATAAGGCAAAAAGATCATGAGTCAACAGCTGAGAGATGAAATACAAAAATATTGTTGGTAGATGGCATAGTACTTTGGGCCAGGTATGGGGGCATGCTATTTGGCCCTAAGTAACATCGGCAAGGCTAGTTACGTTGCCAATGTCTGTTTGTGACTGCATCGTGGAGAACTTGTCCTTGTCCTCACAACATCAAAGGTACCATTTCTTAATGAGCGGTAGGTTGTGAAAGCAGTTTTTCTGGATGTGTCCAAAAGGGAAGCGAGTTCAGAATGGTCTGCCATAGGTGAATCAAAATCATGGTTAACGACCAGCTATTCACATTGGCGAAGCGAGGGAGCCTCACTTTCTTATTCGATAAAGTAAAGGTTGTTGTGAGTCAGCTAGCCTCCGGCAATCCGGACGGGCCAAACGCAAGAAAGCAAATTTACCCCTCCAACGAACACCAAGGCACAGCCTTAGTGGACTGTTATGAGAATAGGTCAAGGATGACTGTTCACAAGCAGTGAACAGTCATCTCTTAGTTTGTACGAGGCACAGATATTGCGCCTCGAAAACCTTGTCTCTTCCGGTGTTTGGACATGGGCGAAAAGAAATTGGCTACATCAACAGCCTTGCACTATATTCTGTGGAATGTGCAATGTCTTTCTCTTGGGTTTTGAGAATATAATGAGGTATTGTATCAGTCTCCAGTCCCGCATATATCCGCTGCTCCTTTCTCAGTTTTAGAGCAAGTACTAGCGCTACTATCTTACTGAACAGAATGTAGGTGTTTTAAAAGGATGGGATATAGAGCAAAACACAATCTGAGGAATGGTGATAGTTGGGTACTTTACGATTAGTGTTAAGTGTATTTCAAGGACAAGTACTAGATTTTGAACATGTGTGTGTGTGTGTGTGTGTGTGTGTGTG
>SZWC01001164.1:215446-232946 GCA_023375785.1 Penium margaritaceum | reverse complement strand
TGAGGTAGGACCACGTACAAAGCCAATAGTATTGGCGGACACAAGTACATGATCATGGGAACATGTGGGGTGTGAGGGAAAAGGGATAGAAGCCGGCTATGCTGGGAGGTCTTTTGGCTGACAGCGATGATTACTGGGTCATCAAGGGCCGCAGACCGAGAAGTGGAGGGAGCTCAAATGGACACATCAGCCGGAGGAGAGGTGCTTATAGGCTCAGACTCCCCCATTTATCAAGAAGCCTCACACGTGGGAACTTGCGTGACGGACAGTGACGTGATCAAGGTCACATCACGGTAGGTGAGAGACTCAAAGAAGAGCGCGTGACTCAACGGTGCGAGGACAATTAGGGTCCCAAAAACGCCGGGCCTTCGACCGCGGGGAGATGCCCACAAAGGCACACAAGCAACCCCACATGAGACCTTGGACCCCTGCTCATCCTTGCTGTACCACACAGAAGCCAAGGACCCGAAGACGCGAGCGAGGTGCAGGTCATCACAGTGGCCAAACCAAAGCTCGTACGGTGTGACAGGGTCCGGAAGGGGATCATGTGGGAGTCGGTTCCAGACCCAAGTCATGTAGGAAAATCCTTCAAAGGCAAAGGACTCCGGGACACCGCACTTAGACCGCATAGTGCAAACGGCATCCTCCATGGTACAATTCCAGCGCTCAGAGACACCATTCTGCTCAGGAATAGCAGGAGCAGAGACCAGGTGAAAAACCCCGTGCTCAACAAAGAAACTGACCATCTTTCCAAAAAACTCATCGCCACGATCTAAGCGAGGGTATGCCACGTGTGGCGGGAGTGACGCTCAGCCATCACTAGCCACACTAAATCTGAGAGTGCAGAATTGCTCTTATGGCGCAAGCTATAGACCCACCACATCCAGATGAAATCATCATTCAGGGTGAGGATGTATTGACCTCGATTGGACACAGACTTAACAGGGTGAGGACCGAGAATGTCTGAATGGACTAACTCAAGAGAGCGAAGTGTGTGAGAATGAGAGTTAAGGTAAGTGCAACGATGCATGTTACCCAGAGCGCATAAGAGACAATCGGTCTTGGACGGCTTCACGAAGGAAGCCGTTAAGACCGAGTACGGGCTATCTCCAAATGAGGTTCAACACATTAATGGAGCCAACATGACACAGACGACAATGAAGCAATCGTTGGTTTTTAGTAGACAGAACATAAGTGACAAAAACACGAGCACAAGGGGAGGGGGAGCAAGGAGGAGGAGAAATCCAAGAGATGCGGTATAGGTCATCCACAACAGAGGCACAAAGACGAATGCTACGGGTGTCAATAGCAATCACCATCGCGGAGTCTGCAGTTTGCTCCACAGAGAGTCCCATCATTGTGCATGCACGTACAAAAAGCAAGCTAAGCTCAACGTCAGGTACAAAAATCACATCAAAAACATATAGGGGGCCACACGGACCATGGAAGCACACAACCCCAACACCCTAGACTGGGAAGGATTGACCAGAGCCTGTGCGGATGGAACGAACAGCCGCAACTGGACCGACAAGAACAAAGTCACTACGCCGACAGGTAATGTGATGAGTGGCACCAAAATGAATGATCCAAGTGCCATCGGGATCACGATTGGAGGACGTCACTTTACAACGGGCAATGGAAAACTTGGCCTCAGATGGACATTGGGAAACAAGTAAGGAGGAACAACGAACGGCACAAAAATGAGACTCTCGAATCCAACTGGTAATGTTAGGCCCATTGTCATCACATGTTAGCTATGCCCCTCCACACGAGTCATCAAGAGCTACATGGGAAAAAAAAAACCAGCTCTGGACCACTCAGCTGCGACAACACACTCGCACCTCCCTGAAAGCAAAGCACCAAAAGGTGACGGAGCTCAGCAATGGTGCGGTCACATTGGTGCGGGTCACCACTGCTCCCTGGTGGTGAAGCGGGAATTGTTGCGTTCGTGGTCGCCGCGCACCTAGAGGATGTGCTGCTCGACGTAGACCATAGTGCATGCGCAGCCTGAAGCCCGCCAATGATCCGCGCCCACTTGAGTAGCTGCTAGCACTCGGTGAAGTGATGCGCGCCTCCTCAGTTGTAGAAGTGAGCAGAGCGTCCACTTCTACTACCCGATGACTGCGACTACTGTGGCTGCTACTGGCCCAAACCGCGCCTCAGTCTCCCCTTCTTCCCTTGTGATGTTGCTGCCACACCCTGTGTCTGAGTCCAGGTAATCGCGATGGAAGAGGAACAGGAGGGCGTGCCAGCGGATGGAAGAGTAGACTGTAGAAGGGGCGTCAATGGTGACATAATGATTGCTATAGCAAGGGGACTCTCTTGATTAGCCACGACTTCCTCACGGGTAGAAAAGCTGATGTGCCCAGGGAAGAAGCTATAGGGAGGTGGAGAAAGGCTCAAGCACGGTGTCGTTATACCTCGTAAAGATGCCTGCATGCTTAGGGCAAACTCCGAGCATGATTGTGTGGAGTGCCCAAAACTGTGTACCTCCTAAGGTCCCAAGACACATGTAGATGCGAATGGCGCGTCGCCAGAAGTTGATTGCACACACCGCAGGTCCCCGACAAAGGGAGTGAAAAGCACGAATGTGGGTGGCGCGTGTGGTGTGAATCTTTGCACCAAGCAAGGATAATGCCAAGTCACAGCCTCCATGTGGATCAGCACCTGTGCTTGTGACGACCTCTCCAAGGAACGAGCGGAAGTCAACGACAGTCTCGTGCGACATGGTGTAAAGGAGTCCGCGCATCGCCCTGGCCGCTGTCGGCACCTATGCGCGATCCGTAATCTAATACAGACTGTGGTAGTAGGGCTACACTCCCTCTGAAGTGGCCCAAACCTGGAAAAGGACCTCTCGGCAATTGAAACCGTCTTTGTTGACATACCATGGGGGTGCTGTTGCAAAATCCTCGGGTTGCCGCTCTGTAGAAAGAGCAACCACAGGCTTAGAAGGACGAGGGATGTGGAAGAAACCAAGAAGAGGAAAGTCACTGGGGTGGAGATTAGGCGAGGATAGAATCTCGGGGAGAGAAGAACGAGCCGTGTGTGGGGGCTGAGAGCTTGTCTGGAGCTGGAGGAGACACTCCTGAAGCACACAAATCTCACTCGCGTGAGAGTCGTCCTCCATGCCTAGCATGTCAGGGTCCTCATCACAAGGATCAAAAGATGTTGGGTCACATCCTGCTCCCGTCACCAGTTCTGGTGCCGACTGCTATGCGGAGGGTGCGATACTGACCACTCCCTCCGAGGTCTGCCGTGGGGCCCTGGACTGACCACGAAGAAGCTCAATGAGCGTACAGATGGCGTCAATCTGTTGCTACTGCAGACGACGCATCTCATCCTGATGGCTCCACAGGTCCTCAATAGCCTGCGAGAGTGGGCTCATGATCCCTAAGGAGGAAGAAGAGGGATCTAATGGTCTTTTTCCCTTATCACCGGTCGAAGCCATGTCAGTGCTATGTATGGACTGGGATGTAAAACTGGTCAGATTGCAGAGATGTTAGCGTTTCTTGAAGATTTGAAACGCTGGGAACTTCTGACTTTTCCAACTAAAATTTGACTAAGGCAATAGCTGATGTCTGCAAGGGATTGCTGATGTCAGTACGAATCTCATGATGTCAGCAGGAAAGATGCTAATGTTGGCACAACCCTCCTTTTTTTTGACAACCCTCTCGGTTGTTGCCTTGCTGCACGGTGGCGGGTGCTCTGTAGCAGCCACGCGAAAGCTATGCAAAAGCTACGCAACAGCTTCCGCTCAGGTGCGTTGCTGTTGCATCAGCACCTCCAACATCAGTCGCATGGCTGTGTGCCCAGCTGTGGCAGCAACTGCGTGCTGCTGCTGCTGTGCGCTACGGCTTGCGCTGCTCCCATAGCGTGTTGCTCCTGCGTTGCTGCTCTGCAGCGCTACTACTGCTCCTACTCATATGTGCTGATACTGCTGCTCAATGCTACTACTGGTGCGCGTTACTGCTGCCCGCCGCTGTTGCTGCCAAACACTACACAGCCATATTGCGCTGCTCGTGCTGCACGTTTCTGGTGTTGAGCGCAGCTGTTGTCGTGCGCTGTTGCTACTACTGCCCACCATCACCTGTTAGCGCAGCGGCCTAGTGCCGCCACCGCTAGGACCAATGTCAGCACCTATTTGCGGTTGCTACATGCTAGAGCTGTCACCTGCTGCTTCTTGCGGCTACTTCCAGTGTAGTCTCACGTGCTGACGGTGGGTGATGTCGACGGCAGTGGGCTGACCTTGGCAGGTCCCAGTGGATCGGCTGCAGCGGTGATGCTCACTGCTGCTGCTCTATCGCTTCTCTCCTACACAGCTTTGTGAGAACAGTCTCACCGCTCTGATACCATAAGATGATGCGTGGAAGCTTCCTAGCAACACAGTCGCTAAGTAGGCGTCCGTTTCTCGTCAGTTACTGACGACAGTCACAAGTCGTACACACAAGGGCAAAGGTCTGGCTAGGAGACTCAAGGCAAAGTGTCCTAATGATTCAATAGCATTTGCAGAGAAAGATGAAAAATGAAAGGTCCATGGCATCAGTACTTGCCGCGGCGCACAGCTGGTGTCGCACGCGGCAGCACAAGATCTGTCCAAAAACCGGCTCAAAACGACTGTTTTGGCCGTAATTCAGCGCAAACATGTCAGCACGCTACGCCGTCTCAACCTAGACATACAATATCACAAACCAGATGCTACAACTGGTATCATGTATGCATCTGGCATCAAATCGTGGACACAATGCAAAAACATGAAAATCGGGCCCACGGGTAGTCCACCGATAAACTCCTATGCACTGTAGAAAAACTACAAGAGGTCGCGGGCAGCGTCCAGAGCTCAGGGACAGTCGTCGGTCAGCTCAAAGCTGGTAGTCCGCCACCAGAAGATGCACCGGTACCACTGAGGTCTGTATCAGGGATCTGCACGGGTATGGACAAGGCCGAGTGGTCACGGCAAAAGCACAAGTCGACAGGAATGTCACAAATCACAACACCATCGTTATCGACAACGGAACAACGTGACTATGTTTAAACAACATCGTGCGGCTACACAGCGTGCCAAGAACCATCACGAGTGACGGAGACAGTCGATTCACTAGGCAGTTCTGGCGCAAACTGATGACTCGCTACGACAGTTGTTGGTTTTTGCGCATCTCTCATCGTGCTCTGTTGTGTCTGGGCTTGCGTACATCAGCGTGCAGATGACTGACGGCGAGACTCAACGCTGCTCGACTATCGTCCAGTGGAGCCGACGTACGCTGAGGCCTCCTTCCTCCGGTAACATGCTCAGTTCCATTGACAGGCCTCCTCGGCGGTAGGGCCGCCGGCGGTCACTACCACCGCACATGCTGTCTCCTTGCGTCCAACGCTGGATTTGACTATACCGTTGCGTCTGCAGCGTCATGCTCTGCCTAGGGTGCATGTTTCATGTTGTGTGGCACTGTTTGGCATCTTGGACCATCGCAGGCGCTGCCTGGGTTCGGGCAGCCATAACACTTTGCTACTCGTTTTCTAGCTGTTTCTGACTGCACGACTGCGTTTGCAATGTCAGTATCATGGTATGGTGCAGTTTTGAGGCAAAACGGACGACGCCCGGGTTTTGGGATGTCGGGCGTTTGGCAGGGTTCACCAAGAAAAACTTGCCTGCCAGAAAATAGGTCTAGGTCTATTTTCTGCTTGGCTGGTTAGCTGAGTAACAAGCTCTACAGAGCTGGGGGGGGGCTAGAACAAGGAAGGGTATCCCATTGTTGTTCATTTGTCATTCCTAATCAGACACTTTCAGTTTTCAGTTGCTTTCTGGCGCTAACACTGGTGCACGCGTTACTGAGTAACAAACCCATAGCATCTAGACTTAGACTCTAGAGCGGCAGACTTGGGGGGAAGCAGACTTAAGAAACAAGTGTGGAAGCCCGCACGCTACATCAAAAACGCTGTTGTTCCAAACCTGTTGCCTAGCCCTTCTAGCCGTAATCTGCTCCAGCTTTCAATGGTGTTCCATCCTCAAACCGACGGCCAAACCGAGCGGACCGACCAAACGCTCAAAATTTTCAAAACATTATGCAAATCTCATGGGACGGATTGGGAACAAAACTCTCAATCGCCAAAATCACATAGAATTTGGCGATCTCTGTCGGAACCCGTAAAACTTTGTTTGAAGAGATATATGGAAAGCTTCTTGCCACACACCGGAATACACAGCCGGAGAAACGTCCTCGCGGTTGGCATCCAATGCCACAAGTTCTCTACCATCTGGGATGAAACATGGAAGACATTTGTAAAGAAGCAAGCGGTGATGAATCAAGCAACTGACCGACATCGCAACAACGTTGATTTTGCCGCTGGCGACGAAGTTCTTCTGAGCTCAACCAACATCAAACTCCGTGGAGCCGATTGTTTGAAGCTCAAACCCGATAGTTGGGACCGTTTGAGATCCATTGCATGCAAAGCCTTGTGGTTGTGCGATTCAAACTCCCCGACATTGTGCACACTTATCTCATGCTTGATACCAACGCACTGAAGCACTACGAGACCTTGGAGAGAAATTCCCCGGCAGGGAAGTCCCTCCCCTTCCTCTCGTACAATTGGACGAGGACACAGAGTAAGTCCTTGATGACATCCTCGACCATCAATGAAGTGTAAGAACAACATAATATCTTGTCAAGTGGCACGGTTATAACACTGCGCATAACAAGTGCGTCTCGGAGGAAAACCTCCTAGACACTGATCACCTTTTCAACAGATGTTACCGCCGTCACCGGGCCACATCTCTTCTCGCGGGGGGACATTGTGGCTAAAGGGGGGAGGGTGGAGAGTGTTACAAACTAGACATACACACGTCCCTAAACTTCAAAATGGGTATCTTTGTCATTACACAAATAGCCCACTATGCGTCGAGACCTCGATTTTCACTTTGACAACCAAGGGCAATTAAGCGAACTGCCCTCGCCCTCCGGCGAACCTTATTGCACTTTCTGACAACTCCGACCACTTTCGAGAATCATTGATAGAAGTTTCATGACCTTTCCATCGACTTCTCGACATATCGAGGCATATCTCAATTTATAAAGATATATCTTACATCTGTACCATCGATCCTCGAAGCCCCTCAAGTACTCGCTGGTGCTTTTCAAATCCGACCACACACGACACAACTTCACACAAGTCACTCAATGACGGACTCAGGGACCTTGACTGTGAGAAGATGCGTGGAAGCTTCCTAGCAACACAGCCGTTGACTAGGCGTCAGTGCCTGGTCAGTCGCTGACGACAGTCACAAGTCGAGCACAAACCGGCAAGTGTCAGGCTCGGAGACACAAGGCAAAGTGTCAGAATGCTTCAATAGCATTTGTAGAGAGAAAGGACAAATGACAGGTCCATGGCATAAGTACCTGCCGCGGCGCACGGCGGGTGTCGCACGCGGCAGTGCAAGATCTGTCCTAAAACCGGCCCCAAACTACTATTTTGGCCATAACTCTACGCAGACATATCAGAACGATACGTCGTCTAAACCTAGACGTGCAAAATCAAAAGCCAGACGCTACGACTGGTCACATGCATGCATCCTGCATCAAGCGGTGGATACACAATACAAAAACATGCAAATCGGGCCCTTGGCCAGTCCACCGATAAACTCTTGTGAGCTGCAGAAAAACTGCAGGAGGTCCCAGGTAGAGTCAGGAGCTGTGGAACGGCAGTCAGTCAGCTCCAGGATGGTAGTCCGCCACAAGATGACGCACCGGTGCCTCGAGGGTCCGCGTCAAGGATCTGCACGGGTATGGACACGGCCGAGTGGTCACAATGAATTGTATAGGTCGACAAGAACATCACAAATCACAACACTCCCCCATGACCCAATGGTACGCATGTCCATACACATGTAGCACTGAGGCGAATACAAAATCAAGTGCAACGAAAAATGTGACACGGACACGGACACACCCCACACTCAACCACTCTCAGGCAAGGGGTCAAGTCCAACAGAGGGAATGGCCACCATGAACTTTCTGCATGCTTATGCTTTCGTCAAGAATTCAGCACGCTGCATGTCAGTACCAACCCAAATGACGGAGATCACGTGTCACTCCACCAGCTCATGCACGAAGTGGTGCTCAACCGCAATGTGCTTCATGCGAGCATGAAAGACACCAGAGTTCTCAGCAATGGCAAGGGCACTCTGGTTATTGAAGCGAAGCACAATGGCAGGTACTAACGTGCCAAGCTCATGGAACAAGCGCTACAGCCATACCGCCTCAGCAACCCATGCACCCAGAGCAACGTAATCTGCCTCCAATGAGCTACGTGCAATCCAGCCCTGCTTCCCGCTCCGCCAGGACACAGCGGTCCCACTGAGCAGGAACACGTAACCGGTGCGACTGCGTCCATCTAGACACCAAGCCTAGTCGTTGTCGGTGTAGCCTTCAAGGACCATCGAACACTGCCGGCAAAAGCAGAGTCCGAGGTATGGTGTGGAGACCATGTAATGTACCACTTGCACAGCCGCGTGAAGGGCTCTAGCGTATGGAGCCTGCAAAAACTGGACAAGGAGGTTGACGGAAAACGCGATGTCAGGACGTGTGGTAGTGGCCAGGTACATGAGAGATCCGATGAGACGGAGGTACAGGATCACATCCACTGTCTCTCCCAATTGTGTGGAATCGTCAACCTTCAGGGCATCCTGCTCGTCAGGCGTAAGAGGTGTGGAAGCCGTGGGCACTGCGCCGAGAAGGTGGCTGAAGGTGCGTATCGGGCCAGATGCAGTAGTAAAGTGCGACGTCTGCGGTCTCGCACGATCTCCATGCCAAGAAACATCGGTGTAGGACCAAGGTCCTTCATCCTATAGACAGTCTGGAGAACAACCTTGGCCTCCTTCACAGCCTCTAGTGAAGGAGACGTGATTAGAAGGTCATCGACATAGACCAAGATGGCGGTGAATCGCTCAAGCGTCTGTCGAATGAAGAGAGAGGGATCTGCCTTGCATTGTACATATCCCGCACGGGTCAGGGTACCAGTGATCTCTTGGTTCCAACACCACCTGCTTGAGGCCGTACAAGGACTTCCGCAAGCGCCAGACCTTGTCACCGTCCTCAAAGCCGAGTGGCTGAGCCACATAAATCTCCTCATCCAGAGAGCCATGGAGGAACTCATTGTTCACATCCATCTGGTGCACTTTCCAGTTATGCTGAGCCACTACACCGAACAGAGCTCGAGCTGAGGTCATGCGGCCGACAGGGGCAAAGTTGTCAGAGTAATCAATGCCCTCAATCTGAGAGTAGCCCTTGATGACCAAGCCAGCCTTGTGGCAATCCAGTGAGCCATCCGGCTTCACCTTCTTGCAAAAGACCCACTTGACCTGAATAGCCTTCCTCCGAGGTGGAAGGTCGACTAGCTCGTAAACCCCAGGCTCTCGGATGGTGCGGAGGTCATCCTCGCAAGCAGCACGCCACACGTCAGCATCCTGTGACACGAGAGTTTCCCTCAGTGTGTCGGGGTCAGGCGCCAAAGAGGGAGAGCTCTGCGTGGCAAGAGCGCACGCCTCAGTACTAGCTTTGAAGACCACAAGATCGGTTACTTCATCACAAGCGATAAAAAACTCACGAGTGATGAGGTCGTGCACAATGGGACACGCTGGATGTACCTCTATGTGCTGAGTGCGGACACTCAGGCCTAAGGCCTTTGTGCCAGGATCACCACTCACGATGCTAGGAGTAGAGCGCCTGGGCGCATGACAAGACACTCGCTGAGCTCCGGAGTCTGATGGGTGAAGGCGACCGCCAGGCTCACGGGAGTAACCCGGACTAGAGGGGCGCACCTCCGGCTCAGGAACCGACGCAATCGCAGCTGAGGAGGACAGAGGCAAGGGAGCTGGTGATGCCGTGTGAGGAGATGCGGATGTGGGAGACACAGGGCTCGGTGTGACACTAGGAGCAGGTGAGGCAGGTCCACGCACGCAGGCAGGGATGCTTGCGCACCCAGGTACGGTCATAGGAGTAGAAGCCGGCAGTACACGAGTACGCACAGGTACAGGATCATGAGTACCTGTGGGGCGGGAAGGGGCAGGATTAGAAGCCAACGGTGCTGGAGAGATCTCTGGACCGACGGAGATGATCGCTGGGTCATCAAGCGCCAAAGAGGTGGAGGGAGCTCGAACGGACCCATCAGCCTGGCGATCGGTGCTCGCAGGCGTAGACTCCCCCATCCGTCAAGAAAACTCACATGTGGGAACATGTGTGAAGGACAGGGACATGATCGAAGTCAGATCACGGTAGGTGAGGGACTAAAAGAAGAGTGCCTCGCAAGACTCAACAATGCGGCGACGAGTATGGTCCCAAAAACGCCATGCCTTCGATCGCTAGGAAACAACAACGAAGGCGCACAAGCGGCCCTACAGTGAGACCTTGGACCCCTCTTGGCCCTTAGTATACCACACAGAAGAAAAGGATCCCCAGACAGGAGCGAGGCGCAAGTCAGCACGGTGGCTGAACCATAGCTCATACGGTGTAATGTGGTCCGGAAGAGGACCGTGCAGGAGGCGGTTCCAGACCCAAGTCATGTAGGCGAACCCTTCAAAGACAAAGGACTTCGAAAGACCGCACTCAGACTACATAACGTGAACCGCATCCTCCATGGTGCGGTTCCAATGCTCAGAAACATCGTTCTGCTGAAGAGCAGCAAGAGCGGAGACCTGGTGAAAGATCCCGTGCTCGGCGAAGAAGCTCCATCTCACCAAGAGTTCCATCTCATGGAGTTCCATGGAGTTTCATCTCACCAAGGAACTCGCCGCAGCAATCCGAGCGAAAGGTGTGTAGCGTGTGGCGAGACTGATGCTCAGCCATCACTAGCCACAGACGGACCACGAGAGCGGCGTCACTCTTCTAGCACAGGCAGTAGACCCACCGCATCCGATTGAAGTCATTAAACAGGGTCAAGACGTATCGACCACGATCGGACAGAGACTCGACAGGTAGGGGACCAAGAAGGTCCGAATGAACTAACTCGAGAGGGTGAATTGCGCGTGAACAAGAGTCAGGGTAGGCGCAACGATGCATCTTACCCTAAGCACAAAAGAGGCTGTCAGTCTTGGGCGACTTCTCAAAAGAAGTCACGTCAAGACCGAAGGTGGGCTGTGTTCGAATGAGCGTCGATACAGTGTCGGAGCCTACATAACACAGGCGGAGATGAAGCAATCACTGGTGCTCAAGAGACAGAACACCGGTGACAAAAACACGAGCGGTATGGGAGGGGGAGCAAGGAGCACAAGTCCGAGAGACAGGATACAGGTCATACACAAGAGAGGCACAAAGGACAATGCTACAAGTGTCAAGACCAATCACAGTCGCGAACTCTGTAGTGTGCTCCACAAAGAGTCCCATCAGTGTGGAAGCACGTATAGAAAGCAAGCTGAGCTAAAGGTCAGGCACAAATAGCACCTCAGAAAGATACAGGGGGCCAGACGGACCATCGAAACGAGCGACCCCAACATCCTAGACTGGCAAGGACTGACGAGAGCCTATGCGGATAGAACAAACGGATGCAACAGGTCCAAGAACGTCGAAATCACTGCGACGACAGGTCATGTGATGAGTGGCACCCTAGTTGAGAGCAACGGAACACTCGGCCTTGGACGGAAGCTCGGTAGCAGGTGGGGAGGAACGACGAAGGGCACAAAGGTGAGACTCATGAATCCAGTTTGTACAGTCAGGCCCATCGTCATCACATGCTGATTGTACCTCCCCAAACGAGTCATCCAGAGTCACAGAAACAGACAAACAGACACTCAGTGAACCACCCGGCTGTGACAACACACTCACACCTGCCTGAAACCGAAGCTCTAAAAGAAGTTGGAGCTCAGCGATGGTGCGTTCACGTGAGTCTGGATCGCTTCTGGTCGCTGATGGTGAAGCGCGAACTACTATGGTTGTGGTCGCCGCGCACCCGCAGGATGTGCTACTAGACGTAGACCGTAGTGCGTGCGCAGTCTGGAGCCCACGAGTAATCCGTGCCCAGTTAAGCGGCTGCTGGCACTCGGTATACCGATGGGCGCCTCCACAGTTGTAGCAGTGAACAGAGCGTCCACTGCTACAACCCGATGACGGCTGCTATTGCTGCTGCTGCTGCTGGCCCGAGCCACGCTTCCGTCGCCCCTTCTTCCCCTGTGCTACTGCCGTAACACCCTATGTCTAAATCGATGTAATCAAGGCAGAAGGAGAGGAGGATGAGACAAAGGATGGAGAATAAGTCTATAGGGGGGGCGTCGGTGGTGATGCAACGATTGCTGCAGCAATGGAGGTCTCCTCATGGGCCACGGCTGCCTCACAGGCGGAATTCACCTGGAGGAAAAGCTGGTGCGCCGAGGGAAGAAGCTGTAGTGAGGCTGAAAAAGGCTCGCGCACGACATCGTTGTGCCGCGTGAAGAAATCTGTGTGCTCAAGGCAAACCCTGAGCATGATCGTGTGGAGTGCCCATAGCTATGGGCCTCCTGAGGTCCCAAGGGGCATGTAAATGCGCATGGCGCATCGCCAGTAGTCGCCTATAGAATCAACAAGCCCCAGGCTAAGGGAGTGAAAGGCACGGATATGCACGACGTGGGTGGCGTGCGTCTCTGGAGCAAGTAGGGACAATGCTAGGTCCCGGCCCCCGCGTGGATCTACGCCGGTGCTTGTGCCTGCCTCACCAAGGAATGAGCGGAAGTCAATGACAGTCTCGCGCGGCATGGCGTAGAGAAGTCCGCTCATTGCCCTAGCCGCTGTCAGCACTTGAGCTCGGTCCGTAGTCTGATACAGACTGTGGTAGTAGGGCCACACGCCCTCTGAAGTAGCCCAGACCTGAAAGAGGATCTCCTAGCAGTCAAAGTCGTCCTCGCTGACATACCGTGGGGATGGCATCTCAAAGTCCTTGGGTTGCCGCTCCGTAGGGAGAGCAACCACAGGCCGAGAAGGACGAGGGAAGGGAAAGACGTCGGGAAGAGGGAAGTCGATGGGGTGGAGATCAGTGACGATCAAAACTTCGGAAAGCGAGACATATGTGGAGGCCGAGAGATCGTCTGTAGCTAGCGGAAACGATCCTGAAGCACACAAATCTCGCGCTCCAGGGAGTCGCCCTCCATGCCTAGCATGTCTGGATCCTCATCTAAAGGATCAAGAGGTGGCGGGTCGGCTCCAGCTCCTGTCTCTGATGCTGGAGCTGACTGCTGTGTAGAGGGTGCGACCCATGCCGCTCCCTCAGGAATCTGTCGTGGAGTCATGGAATGTCCTCGAAGAAGCTCGGTAAGTGTACAGATGGCGCCAGTTTCCTCCCGCAGCAAGCAACGCATCTCGTCCTCCTCGCTCCGCAGGTCCTCCATGGCCTGCAAACGTTGGCTCATGACCCCTGAGGAGGAAGAAGGATCTAGTACCCTCTTTCCCTTCTCGTCGGGCGGAGTCATGGTGTCGCTCATTACGTCAACGTGGTTGAATTGCACAAATGTGAGCGTTTCTCAAGGAGTTGAAGAGCTGGCAGTTTTTGACCCTCCGACCAAAACTTTCACTAAGTGCAAACGTCAATAGAAATTTGCTGGCGTCAGCAAGATCTGGTGAGTATCTGGAAAGATCTGGTGATACTGGCTGACATCACCAGATCTGCATTTTTCACTGGAAATCTGGAAATGCTGACGTCAACTCGCCCTCCCTTTTTTTTGTGTCGACCCTCGCGACTGCTGCGCGAGCTAGAAACCGCTCCAAAGTAGCCACGTAGGAGCTGCGCAGAAGCTGCTATGGAGCTTCCGCTCAGCTACTGTTGTTGCTGCGTTGTCAACTGCAACGGCAGCTGCGCGGCTGCCTGGCCGCTGCGCGCGCGGCTGTGGCAGCAGCCGCAATCTGTTATTGCTGCTGTTGCGCACTGCGGCTGCTGCACGTTGTTGTAGCCGCCGTGCGCTGCTCGCGCTGCTGCTGTTGCTGCGCTGCTATTGCTGCCGTTGCTGCTATTGTCGCTGCTATTACCAATGCTGTTGTGCTACTGCTGTGCTGCTATTGCTACTTCCGTTGCTGCTACTGCTGCCGCTGTTGTTGCGCTGCTGCTGTGCTGTTGTTGCCGCACGCTGCTATTGTGGTGCTATTGCCGTGGGTTGCTGCCGCCGCTACTACTTCCACTGCTGTTGGGCTGCTACTCTGCTGCATTACTACTGCAGCTGCCGAATGCTGCGAGCAACTGCACCCTCATGTGGTGATGGTAAGCGACGTCAACGCCAGTCTGCTGTCGACGACGGGTCCCTGTGGATCTGTTGTAGCTGTGGCTCTCACTCCTATTGCTCTGCTGCGTCTCTGCTGCGCAGCTCAGTGAGAGCTGTCTCACCGCTCTGATACCATGAGAAGATGCGTGGAAGCTTCCTAGCGACAAATTCATTGACCAGGCGTTAGTGCGTGGTCAGTCGATGACGATAGTCACATGTCGTGCACACACCGGCAAGGGTCTGGCTAGAAGACACAAGGCAAAGTGTCAGAATGCTTCAATAGCGTTTGCAGAGATGAATGACAAATGACAAGTCCATCGCATAAGTACTTGCTGCGGCGCACGATGGGTGTCGCACGCGACAGTGCAAGCTTTGTCCTAAAACCGGCCAAAAACCATTGTTTTGGCCGTAACTCTGCGCAGACATATCAGAACGCTACGTTGTCTGAACCTAGACATGCTCAACCAAAAGCCGGACGCTAGGACTGGTCACATGCATGCATCCGGCATCAAGCGGTGGACACACAATATAAAAACATGCGAATTCGGCCCACGGCTAGTCCACCAATGAACTCCTGTGAGCTGCAGAAAAACCGTAAGAGGTCCCGGATAGCGTCAAGAGCTCTGGAACGGCCGTCAGTCAGCTCTATGATGGTAGTCTGCCACCAGATGACGCACCGATGCCTCAAGGGTCCGCATCAGGGATCTGCACAAGTATGGACTCGACCGAGTGGTCAAAATAAACTGTACAGGTCGACTGGAACGTCACAAATCACAACAGACTTTACCTCGTTTTAACTTGACACTTGTTTATATGTTTTTGATCATGTCGACACTTGTCATCGAAGGACACTTTACGCTAATTACAAATTGCTCAATTTCTCTCGTGTTGTGCCTCGCAACTTCTACTTGTTTACCTTCTTCGTTCCGTTTGACATAACACTGCGGTAGTAGGGCCGAATACGTTCTCTTTCAACGCATGGGGAGTCCCGGAATCTCTATGCAAACCTCTCGCAAACCCCGAATAAAACATTCAGGAATCCCTCAAAAGAAGGGTTTGTGAGTGTGGAACAAAACTGTCGTCGTTGCATCGCATGCAGCGTCGACATCCTGCAATTTCTCGCTCTTGGTGGGTAAAGTGGTTACATTATCAGGCCAATGGGTAAGAGAGTTTCATTCTCTCGAATATCAGGTAAGATAGAAATATTCTTCTGATCTGTGGGCAGGTCCTGTACACAATCTGGTTGGTAACCCCTACATTTACCCTTGGTCAAGTGAGCTGGTCTTGTTGACCAGTCCGGTTTGTGTGAGCAAACCAAGGCTCGGAAGTTCTCAAAACTTGAACCTGTTGAATATTGTCGGTGTATTTTTTGTGTCGCACAGATGAAATAAAGTAGCAATGAAGGATCACAGGTTGGCGGACGTCCTAACGACAGGTCAGCAAACCGATGAGAGTAAGTTGCTATGTAACCTAATTGCTATGTACTACAAAATTTTGGCTTTTACTTGGTGTCTTCTGGCGAGGAATTGCTGCGCGCATGTACCCCGACTGGAATAAGGGTGCGCCTGGTTGTCGCTGAAATCGGTCGTTGGGGCTCCTCAACGATCGATTTCAGCGATGACCGCAACTTCCTGTCCGCGTGGCTTTCGCCTCACAGTTGTCTAGGTTGGGTAGCTCGGCACTCCACGTTGATACGTCCGGATAAACTCAAAGCTGCCCTCCTCCAACAACCCTAGCGGGCCCTACACAGAACACGGATGACTGAACGGAATCGGCCCAACAATCCCCGTCTCCACAAATCACGTGCGAAAATCGATAGTAGGAACCTCGACATGCATCCGCGTTCGGGAAGAGACGCCCAGGACCTGACCGGCTGCGCGAGTCTTCTGACCGGCGATGATGATGACTGCTAGGCGGCCTGCAATTCGTGGACTCCACATGTCCTTCAACAAAGTGCGCAACGAACTGTCCGATAGCGTCCAACAACAGATTTCAGGCGCACCCTAAGCTTTCGGTGTAGATTGGTCGTTTGCCGAAGTTGAAATATTGCGGCAAGAATGTCCGACGACCGTGGTTTGCCGGCCGGTCACGAGTCAACAACGCGTACTTCCACAAGAGAAGTGTGTGGCGATAGTTTGTGGTGAGACTTCAGCTCTTAAAATACGGCGAACTAGCAGAATAGTAGGCTTCTAACAGCCATAAATAATCTGGCAACGAATTGTCTGACGAATGAACTACTACACGCGGACCCTCCGAGGGAACGCACTCCACGACTCGACGGGGTTCGAAGAGCTTTCCCGTGCTCGTTGGTTTTGTCCTGTTCTGGTTTTGGTGTCCTCTGACTGGTTGGCGGAGCTGACCTTGCATGACCCGCGCCACGACAAATCCGCCGAAGTTGCCATAGGTTCGAGGAACCCTCGCACTCCCGTCCCAGCTTGGACCCCGAATCGAACGGCTCGATGGATAACGATTAGACCAAGATTCATCGTGGACCGTAGAATGTATATGTTTCTTGTCTCTTCTCGTTTCCGTGGGGGCGCCGGACCGCACGTTGGCGTTCTTCGCCGACCGCGTGGCGTCCGGTTTCGTCTCTTGCGCGCTTCCGCGACTCACCGCCGTAAAAGTGCCACAGCTCGCTCACACTGAAGTGTGTCACAAGCAACCAACAGATCTAGCGCCGCTCAGTCAGCATCCAGCTGCTCAACATTGTAACCCGGAACCTCTCATCAACCACCCTCCACGGCTTTCACACGAACGGCCTGAGAGGTGCGAGCTAGATTCCTTGGAGACCAGCTTTGCGTTGCGTCGAATCAAGCTCCCAGGTCCTGCCAAATCGTCTTTCCAAACCGCCCCACAAACAACCCACGCAGCCACCCCCTGCTTTCCACCACTTGAGAATGACGACACCTGCGCAGCTGTCCTCCGCCGCATCTTCCCAGGCCGCCGCTGTCTCCACCATCGCCACCCACGTCCCCAGTGGGAGCTACGTAGGGTGGGAGCCCGCCACAACAGCCACCGTCGAGGCCCGACCCTGCATGAACGACGACCCCTTCAGCTACCTCCGCCACGACGCCTCTCTTTCCGCCCTCTTTTCTTCAAAGTGGAGCCCAAACCCTAACCCTGACCTCAACCAGCTTACAAAAAACGGCAGCACCACCACGAACTCTGTGAAGCGCGCCTCCAGAGAGGGCCTCCCCGCTTCGGGGCGCGCGCCCCGGCTGAGACTGCACACCCGCAGCTACTCCTTGGTCCAGGACGCGCACAACGGCTCCGACGAGTCGCCCGCATTCTACTCCG
>SZWC01001164.1:196439-214997 GCA_023375785.1 Penium margaritaceum | reverse complement strand
CCCTGACCTCAACCAGCTTACAAAAAACGGCAGCACCACCACGAACTCTGTGAAGCGCGCCTCCAGAGAGGGCCTCCCCGCTTCGGGGCGCGCGCCCCGGCTGAGACTGCACACCCGCAGCTACTCCTTGGTCCAGGACGCGCACAACGGCTCCGACGAGTCGCCCGCATTCTACTCCGCCGCGTGCGGCCACTCCCCCTCTGGCACCGCGCGCTCCGTGCCCACTCCCCAGCCCTCGCCGTCGCGCGCCGCAGCAACCAGCCTTGACTACGATGCCATGAATGCAGCAACCGATTCCAGACTCCAGCGGACTGCTCGCCGTGGCAAGCGCTGGCCGTGCGCGATCGCGGCACGCCTTTGCGCCAAGCTGCGCTCCATCCAGAGCGCCAAGGGTAGCTCCTCCTCCTCCTCCTCCTCCTCCTCTTGTCCCACCTCCCCCACCGTCCCCTCCTCCCACACTCTCTACAAGCAGCACCTGCGCCTGGGCTCCCGCCATCGCAAGGCCTGCGCGCCCTCCCCCTCCTCCTCCTCCCGCCTGACATCCCCGAGGGACGTGTGGGAGGCAGCGGAGTGCGACTTGCTGCTGGAGTGGAGCACCGACTCTCCCCGCACTGCAGGCTGCACAGACAGCACCAAATACCACAAGGCCTCCGCAGCACCAGCACCAGCAACAGTAGCAGCGGCAGGAGAAAGAGAGTGGAGGAGTGAGACTGCGCACTCTACCGTGGCCATCTCTGCAACTGCTGGACATGAGACGTGGGACACGGCCAGTGGAGAGGCTGTGGAGAAAGTAAGCTGCCGCAGCAGCAGCAGAGGCGGCGGCTGCGGCGGGAGCAGCCCAAGCGCCCCGCAGCCACTGTCACCCGTGGGGATGGCGTCACGGCCCATCTGGCTGGCCAACCTCGCGACCCGCCTCACTGCCACGCACTGAACCAACCGAAACAGGGGCTGGCCACCAATGGCCGACCTGCTCCCCTCACAAACCCTGCACAACGAGCGAGGCCTGTAGGATCACGGGTCTCCACGGTGCTGATCCTGGACCCTGTATTGGTGTGTGGCATTGCTCAACAGTGATGCGGCCGGCACCGTGGCGTCCGACGTGGCGCACTTGACAGGCTATCTACAGTAGCAACAACAACACAGGACACCAACCAGAAGCTCAAGCACGACAGCCCATGGCCAAAGTGGCCACCTGGTGCTGCTCCTCTCCCTCTCCCTCTCCCTCTCCCTCTCCCTCTCCCTCTCCCTCCTACCTCTCGGCGAACACTCTGCCATGAACAACAGAAGCAGGGCAGGAGTGAGGATCCGAAAGTCGTTGGAAGAAGACCGTGAGAGATGTGGCACTTTCTCTACAGAGGCCTACAGAGTGGTGCTGGCGAATGGCGTGAAGCCTTCACTTCCTATGCAGTCTAATAGGGTTGACGCCATCCCCCATCACCATTCTTGTGCTTATGTTTGATACATACATAAATACATACATACATGAAATGTAATATCTCTTATTCAAGTTTCTTTCGGCACTCCGCCATATGGAAGACCTTCTGTTCCCTCCTTGGAGACAATCACAACGTGGGTAAAAACACACAAACATGCAACAAAGCCCATGCTGGGGTGCTTGTGATCCTTGTCATAGCTGGGTGTAAGGTCTGGCGAGCGAGTTCGCCAGACGAGTTCGCGCCGTCGCGCACTTGACGTGCAACACTCGCCGAGCTCTGGCGATGGATATGTGCTGTGACATGGCGTGGGTCCCACGCTACTGTTGAAGACTCGAACTGGCTTGCCGCTGCCTTGTGGCTACGTAAGCATGTGCAGTTAAGTGTCTGACATCCATTCTGTATCACAGCTTCTGGCAGGTGTCATTGTTGACATGAAATCAATTGAATCCTGGGGATAAAGTAGTCAACCTTCCACCACAGGACCTGTTTGTGTGCTTGCTGCCGCAACAGGAGTTTTAGAAATAGAATTCCGAATTCCACACAAATGTTCAGGATTCAGGTTCAATTTTCAAACTCTTCATGTCANCCCCCCCCCCCCCCCCCTTCTTACCCGGACATGTGGTAGCATGCATGCCCATGAAACTCTAAACGGCGCCCTTCACACAAACGCCACACAGCTCTGGCATGTTCAGCCGAATCCTCAGCAGCTGGAGAGTGCGCATGGTGTTGGCGGACATTCCACGGCAAAACATCCGTGGTGGTGTGGCGCGCCCGCGAGAGACTGCGCTCACAAGACGCAGACGACACCTGGACCGCGAGAATGTCCATGGCGGCCATGTAGTTGATCGGCATTGTCCTCTTGTTTGCGACCCGGAAGTAGAAATTTTCCGTGTGTTTTGGGAGTCAGCTGGACCGAAGGAGGCAGCTGCTGTGGCTGTGGAGGAGGTATCGGCGCCCTGGAAGGTCTTTGGTGAAAGTCATTGGCGAAAGTCTTTGGTGCCAGCTGCACCAAAGGAGGCAGCTGCTGTGGCTGTGGAGGAGGTATCGGCGCCCTGGAAGGCAAACAAATCTGTGTCAGGGATCATGAATTTGCAAAGCAAATGTGTGCACTTGCATGATGGAGAAAATCTTCCAAGGAAAAAGAGGAAAATACAAACTTGCAACGATTATCGTCGTTGCAACATCCCCCAGTTGCAGCGGCAGCAGCTGTTGGGGGCTAGGCCTCCTTCCGTGCACGGATGCACGAGGAAATGCGTGTTGGCTGCATGTCACGTTGCGCGGTGCAAACACCCAGACCCACGCCCAGCATCACATCCAGCGTAGCTTCGGCAACGCGGACATGGTGCTGAGTTGTTAGTGGGGCAGGGTGAGCAAGTTTGTTTTCAGCAACGTCGTTGGCGTCAGCAGCCTGCATTGTTGTTGGCAGGGTCGTCATTTTCAGCAGCATGCGCAGCAGCAGGAGCATTGTTGGCGCGGGCAGCAGCCACAGTAGTGTTCGCGCGCACGGCAGCAGAAGCAGAAATGGTGGGGTGCGCAGCAGTAGAAGTCCTGTAAGGGGAAGTAGCAGTTGAAAAGTTGAAAGGAGTAGTGCCGATGGGGGTGGGGGGGGGGGNATTTTCAGCAGCATGCGCAGCAGCAGGAGCATTGTTGGCGCGGGCAGCAGCCACAGTAGTGTTCGCGCGCACGGCAGCAGAAGCAGAAATGGTGGGGTGCGCAGCAGTAGAAGTCCTGTAAGGGGAAGTAGCAGTTGAAAAGTTGAAAGGAGTAGTGCCGATGGGGGTGGGGGGGGGGGAGTTGTTTGAAACCCCTTGCTTCTGTCGGCATATACAAGAGGCAACTTTGGAATGTACCAAAGAAACACGCTAATCTTTCCAGGTGCAAGTCACATTGAATTTGAAATCGCAAAGCAATGCACGACCCAACCGTGACTGCAGATGTGATCGCATGATCCAACAGTAGATGGATGGGAACAAGTGGGTAAGAAGCCAGTCATAAGATGACAGAGAGGACCCGTAGATGTGGTTAAAAGTTTTCTCAAAGCACATTAACAGCCATGGAGATGGACGTCATCCGTTGATTGAATGGAGTGTGGACGATATCCGTACGTGTTAAAAGTGTTTGGCGATCAGCATGGTATGGATGCCAGCTTCGTGCTCTGCCATCTTTTAACACAATCCATGCATGAAGCAGCCCGATTTCTGCCACATCAAGTGTGCACAGTCACAGCATAGTTGGATCAGAAATGGAAAACATATGTTGCTGATGCCTTCATCGTCGCATTGGAGTACTAGTCTCCAACATCAAAACAGTTTTTTTGCGACTGGGAAAGATAGCCACCTGTGACTCTAACCTTTTGCTCCTTATCATTCGTTCATTTTCTTTTGATCTCTTTAAGTATGCCTTCTGACAACATTTTGTGTGCATTCAGAAACAATGGGTGTGGCTGGTAGACGGTGGAATCCATCGTTGAATGCTATCAGACAGTCCCTTGCACCTTTTGTTGGAGGACTTTCCTAGTCCGCACATCTCACCTTGCATATGAATCATTTTCATTGCCGGTCAGAAGAGCGGTGCAGGCCGTCAGGTCCAGAGTAGTTTTTCCCAGTTGCGTACGAACATCGACCTTCCAACTATGGACGTTCACACGTGATCGGTGGAAACGGGGATTTTTGGGCTGATTCTATCCAGCCATTGGTGTGCTGTGTGGTGCCTGCCAGCATCGCTGAAAAAGGGAAGAAAGAAGTCCTTCCGGAAGGATCGATGTGGAGGGCCGAGCCATCCTCCGTTGACGACTGAAAAGCTTAAACACTGTGGACAAGACCGACTGCCAAATTGCTGGAATCCGCCGTTAAGGATGCCCAACAACGCATTCTAGGCATTCACCAGCCGCACCCAATAGCCCATTCAATCCTCATGGCCCTCTTTGCCTAGGAGACCACTGTGCGGAAGAGGAATTTGTGGGGTTGCATCGAGTCACCAAACCGTGGCGCAGGAGTACGTGGACGTTCTAGAATTGCTACCCTGCGCGCCCGCGATGCTATTGCTGCAGACGTGCCATCTAACCGACTCGTTGTCAACCAGTGGGACATCGAGCACTTTTGCGACTGCCTCTGGAGATTCATCATGGAGAAAAACGTGTCATTCATCGTCATTGAATTGGAGTGGCTGTAAGAGGATTTATCTCTCTCTAATTGCTTTGCCATTCTTGTTTTGTAGCACACTATTGCTTGCAAAATCCACCAGGTGCACAAATTCTACGAGGCTTTGTCTGCGCCATTTTGCATGAGTGTGAGGGCTGCCTCTCCTTCGCTATGGGTAGATGGCCTTCTGATGCCAACGTTTCCTTCATTGGTATCACTGCCCATGACATCCATAATGGTAAGCTTCATGTGCAGGTCATCAGCTACAAGGCACTCCACAGACCCCATGACGCCTTGGCAATCTTCGGCGTATTCTGTGACGTCATCACAACATTGATGTTGTGGGATCGGGTGTTCTTCTTCACCATGGATATCGCATCTACAAATGTTACCATGGTTGAGCACCACCTCACTAGCGAGTGCCCAAACTTCCGTGGTGCCTATTTTGTGTGCTGCTTTTTCCACACTGTTCATCCCGGCTTGAACCAGATCCTTACCTGTACTCAACTTGACAACATTGTACGGATAATGAGGGCTTTCGAGATCATTATGGGTTGTACACCCGTAGCCTGAGGCTAGCGTCAACAATCTGTCAAAGAGAAGGGTAGCATCATCTACAGCAAGATCGAGCTGGATACACAGAAAAGATGGAATTGTGTCGTCAACATCCTGCAGACCGCTGTTGACTGGAGTGAGACGCTGGAGTCGTGGCTCTCATCCGTGAGCGAAGGATGTCTCCATTTTTTAGGGGCACATTGGATCCAATCCAGTGCCTCATCCAGATCCTACACTTGGCCTTGCTGTACCCCTTTACAATGAGCTGTTTTATTCACTCAACGAGCGCTTAGAGGCGTGGAAGAGGTCAACGAAGCCGCCACAAATGCCTCCTCCAATGATGACGTCAAAGGCAGCCAGTGAAACCCCAAGCTTCTAGAAATGCAGTGCAACCTCACTCCCCACCTCAACCCTTGCTACAACATAGCCTACTTCTATGACACCTACAACGACAAGCCCGGAGATGTCAACCTGAGCAAGGTGATACGCGTCATCATGTAGCTGTTGAAGCCGAATGAAGATGCATGAAGATGCATACCCGGAGTTCATCACCCTCCAAGCCATCGACATCACCAGGCGCAACAAAAAATCCACATGCGGCAATGCCCCTCCACCTCTGGCAACCTCCTCCCAAGTCCCACCTGCATGCTTCACATGTACTGGCGATACGCCTATGGAGGCGGAGATTGATGAGATTTTGAGCATGTTCTCCGCACACGTAAAAGGTGTGGCCTTGAGTGCCATGCCTGTGAACAAGCTGCTGAGCTTGCCTTCGGCTCCACTATACAACAGCACCCACTACAGCTTGGCCCTTCCATGCAATACTTCCTCCTCTTTGGAAGCACCTAGGGAGGACGACACTGACCCTAACCTCCATGTCATGTCGCATCTGAGCTTGCCATGGAGCAGAAATAGCTGCTAACGCAACAGCAGCTCTAGCAAAAGCAACAGAAAGAGCAACTCATTCCGGCGCAGAAGAAGATGTAACACCTACGGCATCCACTGAGGCTACAGCAACAGCTACAGCTTTTCCCACCAGTGGAATCCCTCTTGTTTCTCGCAGAGGCAAAATCTCGGTGCTACCTATGACGCTAGTGGTATGGAGGAACTCCGTTTTTTTCCACGGCGCTACGAAGAAGTGTAACTGTGCTCCAACATTGTATGCAACATGTACTCACTGCCCTCTGTAGCACCAGCTGGATGCCTGCTTCCAGCTGGAGCCCATGGATGATGGCAATAAATCACCGACACTGACTTTTGCTGCCACATAAGCGACAACACCATGGAGACCCTCCAGCCCACGAAAAACTGGCTAACCAATTCAGAGACACACAATGCATGATGTCCTTCTGTGGGAGGAAACTGTGTTTCATTTGGTAATCTCCATCCTTGTTTTATGTATGTAGCCCCATTTCATATCTCCAACAATGTTTGACGTGTCAATGCTGGCAGCGCCCTCCAGGCTGGCACCCGCCTTGGCGTCGACCACATGATCCTTTGCGCCCTCCACAGCACTCGGACTTGCCTGATACGGCGGTCCCCCTTGCCGGAGCTAGGGCCATACTCTACGGTGAGGTACAGGGTCTGAGGCGGATGATGAAGGACCTTAGCAATCGATTTTTTGCTGGTCGTGCTGAAACTACATCTCCACTCTTGAACACCTCTTCCACTCCTAGTGCGGCTAAGTGTTTTGCTCTTGGCGCCGACACGCGTGAGAGTGTGTGGCTTTGTCACTTGTTGCAGAAGTTGTGTGTTCCTATTTGTTGCATTGCTCTGCACTGCCAAAATCAAAGCACAAACGCGATTGCTGAGCACGATGGCATGCATCATGCTCGCACAAAGCATATCAATGCTGAACATCATTTTGTGCGTGAGCATGTAGCTGCAGGCGATGTTCAGATTGTGTGGGTTGACACCAAAAAGCAGCGAGCTGACTTCCTCACAAAGGTGCTGAGTAATAACTTCTTCAAGGCAGCAATTCATGCTGTTGTGCACTGTTGTGCACAACTAGTGACTGTTGTGCACTCGTAATGTTCCGGGCTGAGCTGTTGTGTCATGAGTTTTTGTATAGTCATGTGTCACTACTTGTGATGTCGCTGTTGTGACTGTGACAGTATGTGTGTAGCTTGGCTGTGAGTCATGGGAGAGTGTTGGTTTATGTGTCACGACCACATAGTGACCTCTGGCCTTGCTGCACACGCACCACACTTGTACTGGTGGCTAACCAGAGGAGAGACAATACTCCATGCTGGCACTTTTGTCGGCGCATGCTCTCACCGGGCCAACTGCTCCATCCAAGAAACCAGCATGCATCATCGTGCTTACATATTCTCATTGTTTACCCACATGCGTTGTTTCTCACCCGCGTACTCAGTATGGGTACAACCGGGTTGTTAAACAGGGCTAGTTTGTGCCGACCTGTTTGTGGCTTACTCGGATGGGACATATGCCTATTAGAAGGTGCTTGTTCAAACCATAGGCTCAAAAGGGAGCGAGCGAAGCAAGCTCACTGCTTGCTCACTCGCTCCCGTCGAGGATGAGTACTGTGAGCCGTGACTCACCGCTCTCGTTCCTTGTTGCGCGTTTTCTCGTAAACCTGCAACTTCTAAGTGGCTTGGCATGTCCATGGCGATGTGTGGCTGAGGGTACTCTGTGTCTCCTCCATTGTTCCCTCACGTTCTTCCCTCATCCATAACTAGCCAAAATACCCTCAATCAAACAAGATAAAAATCCGGAGATCAATGCGTGGTGGGCAATGAATGTCATGTCAAAAATGTCCACTTGTAGATTATGAGGACTTGTGTATGTTGAGGACGTAAGCCCTTCCCCCTTTTAGCCGCAACTTCCTTTTGTGTTAGTAGACGTAGGCCAGTGACGGTGGTAGTAGCCGTCGATCAGGTGATCAACGTCCCGGGGGTCGTGGGAGGCCTCCCAGATGTTTTGCGCCAAGTCGTAGCCGTGCAAATTGACCAGATACTTGGTCATTTTTTCACAGCATTGATGTCTGGGGATGTCTTCAAATACATATTCCTTATCCCTGTCCACTTGTACAAGAGGTGGAGGTGTGACGTCTCTGCTGGGGAAGTTCATACTGGAGTCTCGGTAGTGCATGAACTTGCTAATGTGAATAGCCATGTTTTCAGACATTTGTTCGATCTCAAATGGTCCAAACCCTATGGGTCTAAGCTTTTCGAGGAACTTTCCATGAAGTTCTATGTTCTTGGAGCTGAGGAAGTGATCGCCAACGCTCAACATTGTTGTTATGTCAGTGTCTTGGTGACCTCTGGACTTGACGCCACTCACATGGAGGCAGGATACAATGGTCGACCACTATGTTGACAATCCCAACTTCATATTGCACCTTCCTATGTGCACACAAGAGCTTTCTCCATGCCTAGTTCATGATGGTCACTTTCTCAGCAACACCAAATCTGCTCTCTGTCAATTTAGTCCTCTAGAGCGTGTTTTCTTGCTTCTTGCTGCTTCTCTTAGTTTGTCATTCGGCCACCTGATGAGCCCTGCTGTTGGCGAGGTCTGTCTAGTTGCTGCTTGGTAGCCAGTAGTTGTGTTCTTTGACATTCCCCTAGACCAGCTGCCACGCAGCTTGCACATACACTGGCCGCACCGAGAGTGGAGGGGATATCCCCCTCTCTTGCTCATTATTCCATCTAACTCTCATTCTTTCAACCAGATCTTTGCCTTGTCTCCACCATTCTCAGCGGCGTCTGTTGCATTGTGTTCCTCACAAAAAACACTCTCACACTGTTTGTTGCTAAAGGGGATTTCTACATTTCCTCATGCTATGAGAGTAGTAGAGAGACTGCATGCTCGTTTTCCACCATGGAACACGTAGCTGCAGCTTTTTACTGGGCTGGGTTGCGCTGGGTTGGCCTGGGTTGGGCTGTGTGGGGCGAACAGATCCTGGCAACGTGGCGGTCCTTGGCTTAGGGCTCACACCATGTAGTACTCTGGCAGAACCGGAGAAGGAATGCTGCCAAAATATTGGCAATAGTTCACTCGTTGCGCCTGCCATCTCCGCGGAAACAAGCACGCACAACAAAGCTACGGACCTATGTTGCCGCTCCGAGCCGTCAAAGCAACATAAGCAGCTACAAACAACGGCTATCTAAACCGCAACAACTCTCTCCTGTGGCACTCTGTGCCACAACCACAGCAATCTTCGTCGTGGCAGCAATAACAACTGAAGGTTACGGCTGCACCCTTGCGCCCCATAGGTTTCTTTGCCGATCCGCCAGCAACGGTGCTACCACGTACCAAGTGGCAGTAGCATCTCTGGCGTTGGCTCTATCTTAGAAAGCTCAGGAAGTACTCTCGGTGCCCACTCCTCACCTACGGACTGGGCATTGTTTCCCGTTGCCCTTTTTTTGTGATGGTGCTTTGTTCTGCAGTAGCACGACAATCTACTAAAAAAGTGCAAGGTCATGCGCTATCCTCGCACTCCAATATCAGCAGCGGCATCACCCCACAGTGACAGCCAATAGCAGCAGTAGTATTCGGCAGCTGCATCAGCACCATCGGCCATCGGAGGTAGCATAGGAGCTCGCAGCAGCAGCAGCTTGTCGCGCAGCATCTCGTAGCAGCAGCAGCTTGTCGTGCAGCATCTGGCAGCCAGATCTTGCAATGTACCATGCAGCATAGCATCAGCTCGTAGCAACAGCAACATGTAGTGCAGCAGCTTGCAGCAACAGCAGCATGTAGCGTAATGGCTCCCCGCAGAAGCACGCGGCATCTTGGAAACTGTCCGTCCCCACAGTAGGCGCAGCCAGCAGCGACTTGCCGGTCAATGGACAAAGCCGTGAGTCTCCGTCGATTGCACAGCCCCGTTTCTCTCAGAGCCACGCAGTTTCAAGCTCCGGGCTCCACAAAGAATCAAAAAGAAAAACAAAACAAGGGCCCGGGGAGTCCTCGGGTCCACCTACTCAGCAGCCCCTCTCCGGGCTTACTCCTGCATGTCTCCAACCATTGTGACTTTTGCCTTTAGTGTTGACCCTGAATTTGTTTTCCTTTTCACATTTCCCTTTTGGGACCTCCGTTCCCCTCTCTCCTACTCTTTCAGGCCGAGACCCGGAGATTTGGGGGTTTGTCCCACTGTCTCGGGTGACCAATGGTTTGTGGGAATTGCACCCGGATGTAAAGGTATCTTCCAACTCTCCATAGGCTAACCCCAAAATTTCCCTTAGGATTTAAACTCGTTCTTGCTCTAGTCACAATTCCCCCATTTGCTCGATGCCCGGATATCCGGGCCTCGTCCAAATACCTCGCTCTCCGGGCCACCACCTGGATACTTCGACACTTTTCTTGTTCCCTTGTATACTCTTCCCCTTACTTTGTTCTCTTCCATCCTCCTCTTGTGTTCCTTCAGAGTGAATCTCTCTTGGTTGAGACCCAGGTGCTTGGGGATTTGTCCTGGCATCATGGGAGGCCATTCTCAGTTCTCCCATCACTCCTTCATTCCTTCTCTCCCTAAGCTGCCCATTCTCGTCAGCATTGCATCGCTGGTAGTGCCTGCACCCGGAGTGGCATGGACACCACCCTACTGGGTCTCATTGTTCTACGGGCCACCCTCACCATTCTATACAACTCCTTTGTTTGTTCCCAGGCATTCACTCCCTCTCCTTCAGCATCCATCTCTGGGGTTGGCACGTCGGACATGAGGTCTTCCTTGGTTCTCTACAGGGGATCTCCTTGTACATTTTTGGGTATCCCATTCTCTTCAGGAAACTCGGCATTTCCACCAATGGATCTACATAAAAAATCATCTTTCTCCGCATTGGTCTCCTTAACCTCGACCTCCAGCTGCCTCCTGCGGTGTGAGTCTTGCTGTTGGGTCTGGAAGTCACCACTGTGAGTCGGATGGAGCCCTCTGGGAGGCGTCGTTGGGTATTCTGGATATTGATGGTGCATGGGTTGAAGACTGGCAACATGTCTCATACCCTCGTCGCTTAGCAGCTTGCTCTGGGCACGTGTCATTCTCTGCTGGGCTGACGGTCAGCATTGTCGCATGTCACATCACGTCAACTACATGTGTGTCACGTGGATTTTGGATTATTTACTCTGGAGCCACTCATCACCTGACGTCTCCGCATCTTGCATTTGAGTCGTTGGGGCCTATCGATGATGTTTAATTGGTTCGTATAGGATCAAGACAGATGGTTCCAGTCCAGGGTGTTGGCGTTGTGTGTTTCTTTTGCCCTGACGGTGATCGATTTCTGTCCGATGTTTTTTTCGTGCCTTCACTGGAGGTCAGTGTGCTATCTGTCACCACCCTTGATGGTGAGGGTATGGATTTTGTTGCATCTCGTGGCATTGGCACTGTCTCTCTCCAGTCCTCAGGTTGCGAAATTCTTCGTTGTCTCTGGTGTGAAAAATTGTATTGAGTTCCGTTCTTTTCATCCACTCCGCCCACATTCGTTTCTACTCATGTTCATGTTGCTCCCTTACTCTCCCCAGAGCATGTTCGCCTACTGCATCGACGACTCTGCCATGTGCACATCGCCACCATACGTAGTTTGCTTTGTCATCAGCCTGCCATTGGCTTGGATGCCGCCACATTCTCTACTCCCTGCACTGCTGATTGCTTGAACTGTGCAAAAGGCAAGATGCACCACACCCCGTTTCTCGTGTCTGAATCACGCAGCCATGAGCTGCTTGTACTTGTCCATGCTCACGTGATGGGACCATTTCTGGTTGAGTTTCTCGATGGTGGTCATTACATCCTCTGTCTCACTGATGACTACTCTCGTTTTTGCAAGACTTTCTCACTCCACTTGAAGACTTATGTTGGGCCTACTATTGATTCTTGGCTCATCCACGCAGAACGTACATGTCAATGCAAACTACAGATACTTCATTCCGATCGTGCTGGTGGTTTCATTGGTCCAACTCTTCACTTCTTGACATCGCTTGGTTTCCATTTTGTGTCGTCTGCTACATGTATCCCAAAACAAAATGGTGTCTCAGAATGTTGAAACAGCACCCTGGATGACGATGTCAATTCCATGTTGCTTGAGTGTGATCTCTCTTGAGCCTTTGCTGATGAGGCCATAAAGTACATGACATGGTTGTGGAACCGGGTTCATCATGGTCCGCTTCCTACGAGCGCTAGTATGGTTGTCGTGTTGACCTGCTTCTGGCTTGTGTGGGGGGGAGCGTTGAATGCGTATGGCTTCCTCAAGATCAACGTAATGGGAAGCTCTCCCGCCACTGTCTTATTTGTCTGTTCCTTGGTTTCTCCCTGCAAGCCAAAGCTTGGTGCTTCTGAGATGTTGGTCGTGCACGCATCATTGAACCTTGTAATGCTCTGTTTTTTTTAAGAAAACTTGGTCGTGAAGTTTTCGACCGCGTCTCTTCCCTTAAAGGGATGCTCGTGGGTCAGATGGCCTTAGGGTAGTGTCTCCTCTAAGTCCGTGTCTCCCGCCTATGTTCCATCACCTCTGATTTCTGCACTAGCGGGTGCACCACTGTCCACATCCTCATTGGCCCTGGTGGCTGCTTCCTCTCCCTGTTGCACCTTCTCTTGTGTCCTTGTCTCAGTCTTTGTCACCACTTGCATCCTCGCCGGAATCTCTCTTATCGCGTACAGCGCCACCTCTCTTTGCATCAGCCACTGTTGCGTAACATGCTGTCATGTCTACACCGTCATTGTCATCTTCTCTGACATTGTCGCAGGGGTCCTTGCCAGTCCCACCATCTCTCACTTCTCTACCATTGGTTCCTCCAATACGGATTCCCTTGGCTATGGACTCAGTCATACCCTTGCCCTCTTTTGACCCTCCTCCCTTTTGCCGGGCTCCGGGTGGATTTCTCAGGCCTCTGTAGTCATGCTCTCATGCTGCTCCCTCTGTCAATCGCTCTGGTCAGTCACGCCCTGCCAGTCCTTCTCCCTCACACCGTGTGCAGGCTCCTCTTGACACTGGTCTTGGTGCACTTGGGCTATCAGCCATTGTTGTCCAGCCGAACTCTGCAGGCAGCTACTCTCTGATCACGGCTGAGTTCTTTTGTGTTGTTATTGCTACTAAGTCTGAAACTGTCGCACACCACGCCTCAGTCGCCATTGCTCTAGCCACTCAAGGTACCATTGACCTCCAACCTGAGCCAGATACATTCCCTCATATGAGCTTTGTTCCTGATGCGGCACTTTGGGAGCAGGCCATTCGCGAGGAGCCCACCGAGGAGCTCACAAAGCATGGTGTTTATGAAATGGTGGATCTTCCACCAGGTCGCAATGCCACAGCTGCATGTTGGGTGTTCAGGCGCAAGTGCAAGCCGGGTGGCTTCATCGAATGCTACAAGGCTCACTTGATGGCCAAGGGATCCTCCCAAGTGCCCGGAGTAGAATATGATGCCACCTTTACCCTTGTGGAGAAGCAAAACATGGCCAAGGCACCACTGGAAACTGCACCAGATGGATGTCAACAACGGATTATTGCACAGTCGCCTCGATGAGGAGATCTACCTCACTCAGCAGCCTGGCTTTGAATATGGTTCCGATTGTACCTGGCACTTACACAACGTGTTGTACAGGCTGAAGCAGTCTTCGCGCTGCTCAAATCTTGATGTTTGTACCACCCTTGAGCGCGGGGGGTACCGTCGTAGTCTGGTTGACCCTGTCTCTTTGTGAGTGACCCGCCATACCATTTCTTGCCATCATGGTCTATGTCGATGATCTCCTCATTGCCTCTCCAGATCCCCATACTGTCTGGGCTGTGAAGGACCTCCTCCAGTCTGCGTACAAGATGAAGGATCTTGGCCCTGCCCGCGTTTTCTTGGGTATGGAGACTAAGAGTGACCGGTCGCGTAGCATGCTCACTGTGCACCATGCCGGGCATGTCTGATCTTATGGAGAGTGGTTTGCCGGTCTCCTCGCTGTTTTCCCCCACAATTCTATGCCTATGATGCCTACTAGAGAGAGACTTTTGAAGATCATTGATCATGTGCGGTTGAAGGTGGAGATTGATGCTTGACCTACCTCCAGGTCATCGAGTCTCTAATGTTTCTTGGTACTACCACACGTGCCGATGCTGCGTTTTCCATCAACCTCTTGTCCCAGTTCTCCCAATGTCTGCGTCACCTCCATCTTGAGGCGGCATTCTGTGTCATCCGCTATATCATATCCACACCCCTTCTCAGCTTGTATGTTGACACCCAGCTCTCTGTCATTGTTGATGAATATACATACAACAATTGGACTCAAGACCGTGAGGCATGCAGCCGGCCAGGTTACAATTTCCTCATCGGCGGCACTGTAGTATCTTGGAAGATGAGCAAGAAAGGATGTGCCGTGCACAACTCAACTGAGAAGAAGTATGTTGCTTTGGGTGCCGGTGTCTGTGAGAGTGTTTGGTTGTGTCGTCTCATGTAGCAGTTGTTCCAGCCCATCCGTTGCATCACTCTTTGCTAAGACAATGACAGTACGTGTAGCATTGTTGAGCAGGATGGCATGCATCACATTCGCACAAAGCACATCAACATTGAACATCACTTTGTACGTGAATGCATTGCGTGTGGTGATGTGCGCCTGATTGGATTTTTCACACGTCAGCAGCGTGCTGACTTTCTAGCCAAGGCATTCTACAGTGGGAAGTTCAAGGTGGTTGTCCTGGCTGTCAGTCTCCAGTCTCTCCGTGCCAGTCCCAGTTGATGTGTCCCCGTCTCATTTTGCTCTGTCATCCCATTTCTACCCCGTGTTGTCCACTTACATGCTTTTGTGCCTCCTTACTCCTACTTGTTGCTCATTTAAGTCTGTGTGTGTCCTTTGTGCACTTATGGCATATGGCATCTATAGGTCATGGGGGTGTTATGTCACTTTCTTGGTGACCCCTGGACTTGACGCCACTCATATGCTGGCAGGCTGCAATGGTCGATCACCATGTTGACAATCACAGCTTCATCTTGCACATTCCTCCAATATCATCCTTCACAATTCCTCATTGGGTGGAACGACGACATGGCAAGTGAGTTATCGTTGCTAGTAGGGGTGTTCAAAGTAGAACTTGGTTTTGTCGCATCCGTTGAACTCCTTGTAATCCCTTGTAAACAGTCTCGCAAGGTACGGGACTCATCTGATGAGCACCATATTGATCTCGGCCATCGATTTAAGTCGTTGACTCAGAGCATCCGCCGGATTAGTATCTCTATGTCGGAACTTCATGTCGTAGTCAAAGATGGAATCTACAAACTCCATCCATCATGTTTTCCAACGACTTAGATTTGGCTGGGTCTTGAGATTCTTTAGCACGCGATGGTTGGTGCGGACAACGCATCGCCGACATTCCAGGTAGCACCACCATGTTTTGAATACATGCATGACTGCGAGTATTTCTTTCTCGTATAACGGGTGGTTGAGTTCCGGTCTGTGTAGTTTCTTTGACACATACGCGACCGGTTGTTTTCCACCACCATTGTCTTGGATGTGAACGGATCCGATGCCTCGATTGGATACCTAGGTGGCCATGATGTAGTCCACCGTTGTATCTACCAATTGTAAGGCTGGCATCAAGGTTAGGGTGTTTCTCAAATGTTTAGATGCGTCCTGTTTTCAGTCCTCCAATTCCACTCGGTGGTCTTTGGGTGAGGTCAAAGAGGGGCACTCACACTCTTGTGTAGTCCTTTACAAATTGACGGTAGTAGTTGCACTAGCACAAAATACCTGAAAATTCTGAACATTCATATCCATCAACCAATCAGCGACCACCTCCACTTTTTTTGGGTCCATGGTGATGCATCTGCTGTCGATAATGTAGTCCACAAACTCAATCGATCGGTGATTAAAGTCACATTTTGTTGTGTTTTCTAAAAAACTTCTCTCTTTGTGTACCAGAACTTTGTTGAGATACAAGACCACAAAGTCGTCAAGATATGGGCAAAAGATGTTCCTTATCGGCACCATGAATGTTGCGAGGAAACTTTTTAGTCCAAACGGCATGAACATGAACTCAAAGTGCACATATCTGGTGTAGAAAACCATATTCTCAACATCCTCATAAGACACGTGGATAAGATAATAGCCACTGCAGATGTTGACTTTGCCAAAAACAATTGGCCCCATAGGGTTAGTGAAAAGGTCCGTCAGCTCACACAAGAGGGTAGTAATTCTTGATGGTAACATTTTTCAACACTCGGTATTCCATGCACATCTGTGTCTCTCTTCTTTTTGTTTTTACAAAACGTTTGTGTGCTGTTTAGGATGACATGGACTGTCTGATGAACCCCTGGAGGAGCATCTCGTCTAGCTGCTTCTTGAGTTTGGTCACCTCGTGGACGCTGATCCGATAGGTACCCTTCACCGTCAATCTACTGGCCGGCTTCAGGTCAATTTGATGATCAATGTTCTCTTCTGGATGTAGCTCTCAAGGAAAACATTTGGGAAAACTCCCTTTAAACTCGTTAATGAGTGTCCCAAACTCCTCTAGTATTGATGCGAACTTCTCAGGTGTCAAGGTCATTGCTGTTGCCTTGGTAGCTGTAATTTCTTTCGCTTCCCTGCTTCCACATGGACAAGCCATGCTTGAGCTCCAGGCTTCAAGTACCTCTTGGCCATGTCCAGAGATATTGGTTAATGTTTTGTGGTTGCCGCAACTTATGTCTCTTGCCTCCACCTCTAGGCTTCCCGTAACAGTCCTTGCATCGTGGGTCGCTTGACCAGAGGTAGGTGTTGTTTTTCGCCAGTGATATTGATATTGAAAAATCCTATTCATGGTTAATCATCCCTAAAAATTACACTCTCCATTCAGTGTACACATTTAATGCATGCACTTAGAAGTTTCATGGTACCTTTGTGGAACTTGCATCATAGTTTTACTTTAACGTTTTTTTCGTACACATGAGAGTGTCTTTCCATGCTTACAAATAAGAAACAACGTGGACGGATTAAACTTTAAGTCACTAATACCTGATAAAAACCACGGTCTAGTGTTTCAGGACTCAGTATACATTTCATGTAACAACACCTAGATGAGTACGTAGACCTCAAGTACCATACAACTGTCACGACTGCAAACGCATATTTCTCGACGGCAACAACTCGGGTAGTAAAATTGACACAAGGCAAAAAATCGCAGTTGTTTGTTCTATTTTCCTCATTGCCCGGGTTCCTCCTGGGCCTCACAGGAGTAGGGCTCGGCAGGAGCCCGGAGCCTCATTTTCTTTGTGGATGGTGGTGGGCTGGTGTGTAAGTGAGCCCATAATGTCTCGTTACAGAACAAACGAATGCAAAATCAGGCTGCACTTCACTTTGTTTTTTCCATTCCATTGATGCCCAGCGACAAACATTGCAAGTGGAGGGCCCCGTGAGCCGTCGATGCGGACGACGTCACTTGGATCCCTCCCAACTATTTGAGAAGTTCGAGGCCTCATCGACATCATCAATTTTTAAGGTTGGGAGGTGTTGGTCTCTGGTTTTACAATCAACTTCAAATACACAAGTGATTTTTTTTTGTCCATCGTATAAAAGACGTACGCTTGTTAATCCGTCTGTATATATTTTTCCCTCCTATGTGGACCTGAGTGCGCAGGGCATGCTGACCAAGAGAGTGGAGGCGACGCACACTGAGCTCCCATGCCAAGCCGTATCCCCACTGCAATGCATCAGGCGGCTCGCGTGCGCTCGTCTCTTCCCCTCTGGCAGCTTTGCCCCAGCTCCATCTCCTCCGGAGTAGTTCCTAGTTGTTTTGCCTTCTGAGACCTACTTGTGTCCGTCAGTGTGACTTGTGGATAATACTGCAAACAGGTTAGGGAACTTAGTTCAGTCCTAGTTTAGTTAGTGACACTGTCCAGGTTTCTTTGTGTTTGACATGGTGCGGCCTAGGCCGCAGTTTGTGGGCCTCGAGGGTCTTTTGCCCTCGCTCGAGGATGCGTGGCCGGTGAGCTCTGCTCACCGGCCGACGGGTGAGTCTCGACTAGCGAGACTCACCCGCTCGAGGGGTTCTCTGTTGCTGCTCGACACTTAGAGTTTTTTTTTCGACGCGAACCAGCCATGGCTGCCACAGACTTGCCTCTAACTTCCCCGTTTCTTGACCATTTGACCCGAAACAAGTTGCACTAGGTTCGCAGCAGTCGTCTCATGGTATCAGAGCCATATTCGAAGCCTAAAAGCGACGCATAGTGGTGGCGCCGAGTAAAAAGGGCGGCGGCCGAGTGACGCGCGGAAGTAGATCCGCGCGGCTGCCGCAACAGCAGGCCGCGCACACCTCCTAGACGCGTCGAAACGGTTCCCCTAGGCCCCGCGCAGACAGTAGGGGTGGCAGAAGGCAGGGGAGAGCCTACATAGGTGGAAGAGACAAGGCAAGGGAGAGCCCAAGCACCGTCCGACCTCTCCAGAGGTGACGGCGGGGTCCCTAGCCTCACAGCCGGAAACTATAAGTCCCAGGCGACCTGAACGACCTTCACAGAGGAAGACAAGGCGTTAT
>SZWC01001164.1:157671-177317 GCA_023375785.1 Penium margaritaceum | reverse complement strand
TCTCTCTCTCTCTCTCTCTCTCTCTCTCTCTCTCTCTCTCTCTCTCTCTCACACACACACACACACACACACACACACACACACACACACACACACACACACACACACACACACACACACTCTAACTCTCTAGGATACTCCTACACTGTTAAATGCGACATGGAGCATTCTGTACAGACATTTATTTTGCTATCTATTCTCTCTATTGTATAGTTCACATGTATCATATGACTAGCTGAAGCATGTATCATGTACATTACATCTGTCCCGAAATGTTTTCAGGTGTACTACACATGTTTTGAAATCAGAATACATTGCATCAACTCTGAATACAGTCTGAGTTTCATGTAACTGTCTTGGGTGTACTACACATGTTATCAACTCCAAATACATCGCAGAAAAGAAGTGGCAGATGGTAATGGAACATGGAAATAATAGACTGCCATATCAACAACATCATCATCTCCTAAGCCATCCTTTCCATCGTCATGTTCACTGACATCATCCCTAACATCCGCATCATCATCTTCACCATTCACATAGAGGCTAAGCCCGTCAAGCTCCTCAGCAGCTTCTCCAACGAGTCCCTCATCCCTAGCTGCTGGCCTCAGTGCATTGATCCTAGCCTCTTCCACAGCAAACTCCGGTGTCACCTGCCCATGCCTGCTGATGGGGAAATCCAAGAGTACATGTTCGTTGATCCAGCTCTTCATCTTTAGGAGGTTCTCCAAGGTAAGGTTTACAATGGAGTGCAGGAAGTCTGTAATAACGTGCCTGCCCAAGGAGAAGAGACGTTCAGAAGGGGTTGAAGTGCCTGGCACTGCAAAAACATCCTGTCCTAGATACAGAGAGGGAAACTTGTGCGCAAGTTTCTTGTAGTGCTTCAAGACATGTGCCTTTGAACTCTTCTTTGGAAGCTTCGACCACCTGTCAAGCTCCTCCTCTACACATGTAAGGGACTCCTCAACTTCGGGAGCGGCTTCAGGAGTTTCAAACAGGCCAGCCATCGGGTCCACGAGGGCGGCCCGCATAAGGTCGTCGTCCTCAGCACATTGCTGTTCTGGCCGAGGACGGAGCTGCCGTGTAGAGGCTGAGGATGACGCCCCAGTTGTTGACGATTTTTGGCTGCCGCCCGTCTGCACACTGCCTTCCCACTGCGTCCTTGCAGTAGCTGCTACTGCCCTTTCATCTGCTGCTACTCGCTGCTCCTTGCCCCTGGCATAGTACTACCGCAGCAGCTCTAGCACCTTTGTGCGCAGTGCGGCTGCTTTGGCAATGCCCATGAGCTTGTGCGTATGCTCATGAAAGCGGAGTCAAAAGCACAGGTCAGCTGCGGTGGCCAGGATATGCCGTTCGCTCAGGAGACACGCCTACTTCCCGAGCTTCGAAAGGGCCGTTTCAATCCCAGGCTTGATGGCCAACAGCAGCGTCTCCTTTGCGTCCAGCCTGCTCGCTGCGCCTCTACTCTTGCTCTTCTTCTCTGCTGTCATTGCTTTCACCTGCCAACCGTGGAGCTTGTCAAACATGCTCTCAAAGAATGGAATGACAAGGTTTAGTTTTGGATACTTGCTCCTGTTCAGGCCGTCTATGTAGGCCTTGAAGTGCTGCAAGATGACCACGAGGAGAGCAAGAAGTGTCCTCTAGTCTGTGGTGGGTTTCAGGCCCTCACCATCTCGGCCATACCCATCCAACCAGGCAAGCAAAACCAGCTTCAGATGCAATACACGCGTCCTCATGTCCAGCGTGGCGTTCCTGCGAGTCTCTGTGTCCAGATGGAGGCTGTGCCATGTCAGTCCCGTGGCTCTGGCATGATTGATCTGTGACTGTTCACGAGTTGTGCTTCTGGTTGTGAAAACAGCGATGTTGCGTGCCTTTGCGATGATGTCTGTGACAGCAGTCAGACTGAGCAGGTCATTGACAGCAAGATTCATGACATGGCCGAGGCAATTGATGTGCCCAGCCTTCTCAAGGGTGCAGTCAATAGCGGGGATGATGAAGTTGACAATCATGCTGTCGTTGCTGCTCTCGTTGTCAACCGTTAGGAAAGATACCTTGTCCCAAAGCCACCAAGACTTCAGCGCTTCAGAAAAGACCTCAAACAGCCTTGCAGCAGTCGGACATTCAGGGATGGGTGGGAAAGACAGGGCCATCGCCTTAGTCTTCCAGTCACTCATCTAGTGAGCACTTACACCCAAGTACTTCAAGCGGTTATCTCCTTTCCACCCATCTGTTGTGAAGTTTACCACTGAATTTCCCTCTGTCAGCATCTTCTTGATCCGTGCTCGGTGCCCAGCAGCTGCGATGACAATTTGGCGCGAGATTGTCATGCGTCCAGGCAAGATTGCGGCAGGATTTGCTTGGTCAGCCACCACAAAAACCACCCCAACCCCCACTTTATCCCCCCCGCTGGTTGGTACTAATGTAGCACAATATGAGTTCTTTCACTATGACATTGGCAAAGGCCATCTGGCTAAAAAATGTTTGTCATGTTTTTCTCATACCTGTCTACCGCCCACCAGCGACACTCTTTCTACTCTTTTTTTTCAGATCGTACCCCTTGCAGCGTTGAGATGCCTTCAGAACTTCATGCGCAGTGTTCGTGAAAAAGAAAACTGGCAAAATGTGGATGTGCATGGGCTATTGGATGTTGAACAAAGCTACCATTAAGAATCGCTATCTTCTCCCCCAAGCCAAGAATTTTTTGACCAACTCCAAGGGGCTCGAATATCCACCAAACTTGACTTATGCGGCGGTTATCTCCAGATTCGTGTGGCAGACGCCAACATCGAGAAGACGACGTTCCAAACTCGTTCACAATAATGACGTTCAGACTTACAAAATCCCCAGCAACGTTCATGGCGGCGATGAACAACATTCACCACCCATACCTCGAAAGATTTTGTTGTGGTGTACCCCGACGATATCCTAGTATAGAGTCATAAACCGAAGGAGCATGATGGAAATCTTCAAAAAGTTCTTAATGTTTTGCACAGAGAGAAAAAAATTGGAAAACTCTTGAAGTGTGACTTCAGTTGCCTTCAATCATGTTTTAGGGTTACGTCATCAACGGCGGACGGATCACCATGGATCCATAAAAATTGGCAGAAGTTGCTAATTGGCCGACGTCAACCAACGTTCTAGGAGTTGAACTTTTTTTCGGCTACTACACTTACTACCAGCAATTTGTATGGGATTACATCTGAGTGTCAACACCTCTCTCCCACCTCACTCGAATAAAAATGAGTGGCGGTGGGGAGACAACAAACAAGAAGCATTCACCGCTTTGCGGAATCATATGACTTTGGTGCCAGCATTCAAATTAGCCGATCCAACGGTCAACTATGTCATGCCTACGAATGCCCCAGATGGAGCCATCTGCGTACTCCTCTCCTAGACCATGGCAACGGAGAACAACAGATCGCATACATGTCACAAAGCTATGAGGACCGCAACTAAACGATGACGTACATGGGAATGAGATGGTGGCGGTCGTACATGTATTCAAGACATGGCGGAGCTATCTGGAATGCTGCCAATGCATTGTGCGCACCGACCACCATGAGCTAAAGCATGTGAAGACGCAGCTGAACCTTAGTCGACGTCAAACCCGATGGATGGAGTTCCTCAAATTTGGGTTCAACTACACTGTTTATTCCCGGCCAGGCAAATATAACCGAGCAAATGCGCTTAGCCACCAACCATGTTTGATGGCTGAGACAGCAACGCTACAGCTACAGCAAGGTCCGTATCTCGAGCACTTTTGCACATGAGGCCACGACCAGCATGGCAGATACGACAAAGCAAAATTCATGGTAGGACACACCCTATTGGCGGCAACAATTTACTCAAGAATTGGTCGTTCTCCAAAATGATGAACCCTGACACATGCTACTTTAAGAGGGCCATGACACTGGTCCAAGTGGAAATTTTGAAGAAGACAAGACGTTGAAGAAGTTGGTGAAAAACTACTGGAGGGACAAGATGCAATCTGATGTAGCAAACTTCTGTAAATCCTGTGACACGTATCATCCACAATAATCCCGTCGCACACGGTCACCCGGACTTCCACAAACGAACCCCATTCCGACAGAATCGTGGATCGACATCGCCATAGACCTTGTCACAAGATTAGTAGTCTCACCAGAAGAATTTGCAGCAATCCTTGTATTTGTTGATAGGTTCTCCAAAATGTCTCACTTGATTTTGACTACGAGCATCTAAGAAGATGCGTGGAAGCTTCCTAGCAACACATCCGCTGACTAGGCATCAATGCCTAGTCAGTAACGATGGTCACAAGTCGTACACACAACGGCAAAGGTCTGGCTAGGAGACACAAGGCAAAGTGTCCTAATTCTTCAAAAGCATTTGCAGAGAGAGATGACAAATGACAGGTCCATGGCATAAGTACCTGCCCCGGCGCACAGCGGGTGTCGCACACGACAGCACAAGATCTGTCCTAAAACCATCCCAAAAGCACTCTTTTGGTCGTAACTCAGCAGAGACATGTCAAAATGCTACGCCATCTTAACCTAGACGTGCATAATCACAAGCCGGACGCTACGACTGGTTACATGCATGCATCCACCATCAAACGGTGGACACATAATGCAAAAACATGCAAATTGTGCACACAGCCAGTCCACCAATAAATGCCTACGTGATGTAGGAAAAACTGTAGGAGGTCCCGGGCAACGTCCAGAGCTCAAGGACAGTCGTCGGTCAGCTCCAAGCTCGTAGTCCGCCACCATACAACGCACCGGTACCACCAGGGTCCGCACAAGGGATCTAAAAAGCATGAATGTGGGTGGAGCATGTGGTGTGAATCTCTGCACCAAGCAAGGATAATGCCAGGTCCTAGCCTCCATGTGGATCAGCACATGTGCTTGTGCCGGCCTCTCCAAGGAATGAGTGGAAGTCTACGACGGTCTCGTGCGGCATGGCGTAAAGGAGTCCGCGCATTGCCCTGGCCACTGTCGGTACCTATGCGCGATCCGTAATCTAATGCGGACTATGGTCATAGGGCCACACTCCCTTTGAAGTGGCCCAAACTTGGGAAAGGTTCTCCCAGTAATTGAAACCGTCCTCGCTGACATACCGTGAGGGCGCTGTCTCAAAATCCTTGGGTTGCCACTCTGTAGGAAGAGCAACCACAGGTTGAGAAGGATGAGGGGTGTGGAAGACACCGGGAAGAGGAAAGTCATTGGGGTGGAGATCAGGCGAGGATGAAATCTCGGGGAGAGAAGAACAAGATGTGTGCGGGGGCCTAGAGCTCGTCTGGAGCTGGCGGAGACACTTGTGAAGCACACGAATCTCACTCTCGTGAGAGTCATCCTCCACGCCTAGCATGTTGGGGTCCTCATCACAAGGATCGAGAGATGTCGGGTCACATCCTGCTCCCGTCACCACAGCTCGTGCTGACTGCTATGCGGAGGGTGCGATACCAACCACTCCCCCAGAGGTCTGCCGTGGGGCCCCGGACTGACCACGAAGAAGCTCTGTGAGCATATGGATGGCGTCAAATTGTCGCTACTACAGGCAACGCATCTTGTCCTGCTAGCTCCAGAGGTCCTCAATAGCCTACGAGTGTGGGCTCATGATCCCTAAGGAGGAAGAAGAGGGATCTAACGGTCTTTCGCCCTTATCAACGGTCAAAGCCATGTCAAGGCTACGTATGGGCCGGGATATCAAACTGGTTAGATTGCAGAGATGTTAGCGTTTCTTGAAGATTTGAAACGCTGGCAGCTTTTGACTTCTCCAACCAAAAAGTGACTAATGCAAGAGCTGGCATCTGCAAGGGATTGCTGATGTCAGCACAGATCTGATGACTTTAGCAAGAAGAATACTAATGATGAGACAACCCTGCTTTCTTTTACAACCCTCTCGGTTGTTCCCTTGCTGCGCGGGGGCGCCCGCTCTGTAGCAGCCATGCAACAGCTACGCGGAAGCTATGCAAAAACTTCCGCTCAGGTGCTGTTGCTACTGCGTCGGCACCTGCAACGACAGCCGCGTGGCTGTGTGCCCAGCTGTGGCAGCAACTGTTTGCTGCTACTGCTGTTGCTCTGCGCTACGGCTTGTGCTGCTACCACCGCGCGCTGCTCCTACGTCGCTGCTCTACTACGCTACTACTGGTCCTACTCATGTGTGTTGCTCCTGCTGCTCAATGCTACTATTGCTGCGCGCTGCTGCTACCCGCCGCTGCTGCCACCACCACTACGCAGCCCTGTTGCGCTGCTCGTGCTGTACGCTGCTGCTACTATCTGCAGCTGCTACCGCGTGCTGCTGCTACTGCTGCCCGCCACCGCCTACTAGGGCAGCAGCCTGCTGCCGCCACCGCTAGTACCAATGTCAGTAGCTGCTAGCGATTGCTGCATGCTACAGTTGTCACCCGCTGGTGCTTGCGGCTGCTTCTGGTGCACTCTCACGTGTTGAGGGTGGGTGACGTCGACAACAGTCGGATGCCATTGGCAGGTCCCAGTGCATCGGATGCAGCGGTGAAGCTCACTGTTGCTGCTCTGTTGCTTCTCTCCTACACAGCTAATGAGAACTGTCTCGCCGCTCTGATACCATGAGAAGATGCATGGAAGCTTCCTAGCAACACGGTCACTAACTAGGTGATTGTGCCTTGTCAGTTAGTGACGACAGTTACAAGGGGTACACACAATGACAAAGGTCAGGCTAGGGGATAGAAGGGAAAGTGTCATAATTCTTCAATAGCATTTGCACAGAAATATGACAAATGATAGGTCCATGACATCAGTACCTGTCGCGGCGCAAAGCGGGTGTCGCACGCGGCAACACAAGATCTGTCCTAAAACCGGCCCAAAACTATTGATTTGGCCATTATTCAGCGCAAACATGTCACATTGCTGTGTTGTCTAAAGCTAGATGTTCAAAATCACAAGCCTGACGCTACAACTGGTAACATGCATGCATCTAGTATCAAACTGTGAACACAATGCAAAAACAGGAAAATCGGGCCTAGGGGCAGTCCACCTACAAACTCCTACGCACTGTAGAAAAACTGCAGGAGGTCCCGAGCAGCGTCCAAAGCTCTGGGACAGTTGTTGGTGTGCTCAAAGCTGGTAGTCCGCCACCAGACGACGCACCGGTGCCATCGGAGTCCACATCAGGGATCTACACGGGTATGGACAAGGTCGAGTGGTCACGATAAACTATACAAGTCGACAGAAATGTCACAAATCACAACACCATCGTTATCAACGAGGGAACAATGCGACTGTGTTTAAAACACATCGTGCGGCTACACGGCGTGCCAAGAACCATCACGAGTGACGGAGACAGTCGATTCACCAGGTGGTTTTGGCCCAAACTAATGACTGGCTACGATAGTTGTTGGTTTCTGCGCGTCTCTCATTGTGCTCTGTTTTGTCCTCTTGGCTTGTGTACATCGGCGTGCAGATCACTGACGGCGAGACTTAACGTTGCTCGAGTGTCATCCAGTTGAGCCGACGTACGTTGAGGCCTCCTTCCTCTGGCAACGTGCTCAGCTCCATCGGCAGGCCACCTCGGCGGTAGGACCGCCGGCGGTCACTACCACCGTAGATGCTGTCTGCTTGCGTCCAACGCTGGATTTGACTATACCATTGCGTCTGCAGCGTCATGCTCTACCTAGGGTGCATGTCTCATGTTGCGTGGCACTGTTTGGCATCTTGGACCATCGCAGGCGCTACCTGGGTCCGGGCAGCCATAACACTTTGCTACTAATCTTCTAGCTATTTCTGACTGCATGACTGCGTTTGCAATGTCAGTATAATGGTATGGTCCGGTTTTGAGGCAAAACAGACAATGCCCGGGTTTTGGGGTGTCGGGCGTTTGGCACGGCTCACCAAGAAAACCTTGCCTGCTATAGAATAGGTCTAGGTCTATTTTCTGCTTGGCTGCTTAGTTGAGCAACAAGCTCTACAGAGCTAGGGGGGAGCTAGAATAAGGAGGGGTCTCCCATTGTTGTTCATTCGTCATTCCTAATCAGTCACTTTCAGCTTTCAGCTGCTGTCTGGTGCAAAGACTGGCGCGTGCATTTCTGAGTAACAAACCCAGAGCATCTAGATTTAGACTCTAGAGCGGCACACTTAGGGGGCAACAGACTTAAGAAACGAGCATGGAAGCCTGCACGCTACATCAACAACGCTGCTGCCCCAACCTGCTGCCTAGCCTTTCTAGCTACAATATGCTCCAACTTTCAATGGTGTTCCATCTTCAAACCGACGGCCAAACCAAGCGGACCAACCAAACGCTCAAACAACTTCTCAGAACATTATGCAAACCTCATGGGACAGATTGGGAACAAAACTCTTAATCGCAGAAATCACGTAGAGTTTGGCGATCTCCGCCGGAACGCGTAAAACTCCGTTTGAAGAGGTATATGAAAAGCTTCCTGCCACACACCGGACTACACAACCGGAGCAACATCCTCGCAGTTGACATCTAATGCCACAACTTCTCTACCATCTGGGATGAAACATGGAAGAAATTTGTAATGAAGCAAGCGATGATGAATCAAGCAACTGACCGACATCGCAACAACGTTGATTTCACCGCTGGCGACGAAGTTCTTCTGAGCTCAACCGACATCAAACTCCGTGGAGCCGATTGTTTGAATCTCAAACCTGATAGTTGGGACCGTTTGCGATCGATCGCATGCAAAGCCTTGTGGTTGTGCGATTAAAACTCTCCGACATTATGCACGCTTATCCCATGTTTAATACTAGCGGATTGAAGCACTACAGAGACCTCAAAGAGAAATTCCCCGGCAGGGAAGTCCCTCCCCTTGCTCTCGCAAAAGTGGACAAGGACACAGAGTAAGTCGTCGATGACATCTTCGACCGTCAATGAAGTGTAAAAACAACAGAATATCTTGTCAAGTGTCACGGTTATGACACTGCGCATAACAAGTGTGCCTGCGAGGAAAACCTCCTAGACGCTGATCACCTTATCAATAGATGTTACCACCGTCACCGGGCCACATATCTACTCGCGACGGGACATTGTGGCTAAAGGGGGAGGGGGGGGGGGATTGTTACGTACTAAACGTACACGTGTCCCTAAACTTCTAAATGGGTATTTCTGTCATTACACAAATAGCCCACTGCTCGTGGAGACCTCAACTTTAACTTTGACGTCCAAGGGCAACTAAGCCAACTACCATCGCCCTCCGGCGAACCTTGTCGCACTTTCTGACAACTCCGACCACTTTCGAGAATCATTGATAGAGGTGTCATGACCTTTCGGTCGACTTCTCGACACATCGAGGCACATCTAGATTTGTAAAGATGTATCTTACTAAGAAGATGCATAAAAGCTTCCTAGCCACACTCCCGTTGACCAGGCGTTAGTGCCTAATCAGACGGTGACCACAGTCACAAGTCTTGCACGTAACGGCAAGGGTTTGGCTAGGGGACACAAGGCAAAGTGTCTGAATGCTTCATAAGCATTTGAAGAGAGAGATAACAAATGACAGGTCCATGGCATAAATACCTGTCGCGGCGCACAGCGGGTGTCGCACGCGGCGGTCCAAGAGCTGTCCTAAAACCGGCCCAAAACCACTGTTTTGGCCGAAACTCTGCGGACACATGTCAGAATGATGCGCCGTCTGAACCTAGACGTGCAGAATCTCAAGCCGAATGCTACGACTAGTCACACGCACAGTTCCGGCATCAATCTGTGGAAGGACAATACAAAACATGCAAATGGACCTCAAGAGCCTGTCCACCGAGAAAACTCTAGCGTCTGCAGAAAAACTGCAGAGTACCCTAGCAAGCACCCGGGATGTCATGGCAGCCGCCTGGTGGCTGCTGGCGGGTGAATCCACCAACCACCAGTGCTCCGGCGCCAGCTGGGTCTACATCAGGGATCTGCATGAGCATGGACACGACCGAGTGGTCATAGTAAGCTGTACAAACGGACGGAAACAGCTCACATCACAACACTCCCCCATGACCCAATGGTACGCATGTCCATACGCGTGCAAAACTGACACATGTGCATAACTAGATGTACAACAGTCCATGCTCACACACCCCACTCTGAGCCACTCTCAGGCAAGGGGCGTAGCCCGACAGAACGAATAGCCACCATGAACTTTCAACGCGCAAGCGCCTTGGTCAAGAAGTCGGCCCGCTGCATGTCCGTGCCGACCCAGATGACAGAGGTCACCTGTCGCTCCACAAGATCACGCACAAACTGATGCTCAACAGCAATGTGCTTTGTGCTTGCATGAAACACACCATAGTTGTCTATGATGGCAAGAGTACTCTGGTTGTCATAGCGCAAAACAAATCAGGGCATAGACTGACGCAACTCACGAAACAGACGCTACAGCCACACCGCCTCAGAAGCCCCAGCCCCCAGAGCAACATACTCAGCCTCTGATGAACTACGTGCGATACAACCGTGCTTGCCAGTACGCCACGACACAGCGGTGCCACCAAGCAAGAATACGTAGCCTGTCCGGCTGTGCCCATCAGGACTCCACGCCCAGTCGCTGTCTGTGTAACCGTCGACTACTACCGAACACTGCCATCGAAAGCAGAGTTTGAGGTACGGTGTGTACACCACGTACCGCACCACTCACAAAGCAGCATGAAGGGCTCTCGCCTGAGGACACTGTGAAAACTGTGCAAGGAGGTCGACTGCAAAGGTAATGTCGGGTCATGTGGTAGTAGCCAAGTATATCAAAGAGCCGATCAGGCGCAAGTACAGGGTCACGCCCACTGTCCTACCCAGGTCTGCGGGATCATCCACCTTGAAAGCATCCTGCCCGTCAGGTGTGATGGGGGTGGAGGCTGTAGGAACTGTACCCAAGAGGTCAGCAACCCTCTCCCCCACAACATGGGCGTAACGTGCCTGGTCTAACAAGAGTGTCCGTCGCTGGCGATCACGCACGATCTCCATCCCGAGAAACACAGCTGCAGGACCAAGGTCCTTTATCCTGTAGGCAACCTGGAGAACTGCCTTGGCGTCATTCACGGCCTCCATTGAAGGAGACGCAACTAGGAGGTCGTCCACATAGACCAGGATGGCAGTGAAGCTGTCAGCTATCCGTCTAAGAAAGACGGACGGGTCAGCGTCACTCTGTACGCAACCGGCACGTGTCAGTGTACCAGTGATCTCCAAGTTCAAGCACCTGGGTGACTGTTTCAGGTCGTACAAGGCCTTGCGCAAGCGCCAGACCTTGTCACCGACCTCAAACCCAGGTGGCTGGACCATGTAGATCTCCTCCTCTAAGGTGCCATGGAGGAACGCGTTGTTCACATCCATCTGGTGCAGCTCCCAGTCGTGCTGAGCAACAACCCCGAATGGAGCGCGAGTCGTGGTCATGCGGCCAACCGGTGCAAAGGTGTCAGTGAAATCCACTCCCTCAACCTGCGAGAACCCCTTGGCCGTCAAATGAGCCTTGTAGCGATCCAGTGTGCCATCAGGCTTCACCTTCTTGCGAAAGACCCACTTGGCTTGTACAACCCTCCGCCCAGGCGGGAGGTCGACAAGCTCATAGACACCGTGCTCACGGATGGCTCTCAGCTCATCCTCGCAAGCAACACGCCACAGGTCTGCATTGTGAGCTGAGAGTGCCTCCTTCAACGTGCCTGGATCAGGCATTATCGAGGGAGCACTCTGGGTGGCTAAGACACACACCTCCGGACTCGGTCTGACTGTGACAAGGTCGGCTGCAGCGTTGCAAGCGACCAAGAACTCTCGAGAGACCAATTAGTGGCCGACATGACATGCAGGGTGAATCTGTGTGTAGTCTGCCTGGACACTCAGGCCAATGGCCTTCGTGCCGGGCTTGCCACTCTGAACACTACGAGTCGGTCGTCTGGACAAAGGGTCAGCAGTCCGCTGAGCTCTAGAGGGCAATGGTTGCAGGCGACTACCAGGCTTGCGGGAGTACCTCGACGCAAAGCTTGCCTCAGGCTGCGGGGAAGGCTGTTGTGCCAGAGTTGTAGGAGGCATGGGTGGATGCACGGGAGTGGGTGTGACGGAGGGGACTGACACTGGTAAGGGGTCAGGTGTACCAGAGGGGACCGGCACTGGCACCACTTCGGGATCGGGTGTGCTGGAAGGGTCTGACACCGACACAGGGTTAGGTGTGCCACAGGGAACTGACGCTCGTACGGGATCAGGTGTGTCAGAGGGAACTGGAGCCCGCACGGGATCCGATGTGGAACAAGGAAGTGGCGCAGGATCGGGTGTGTCGAACGGTACGAATGAGGCGACTGGACCCACAACCACGATGGTCGGATCGTCAGCAGCCGGAGACCGGTCAGCAGGTGAGGAAGCCCGGCCGGACCCATCCGCAAGACTAGTCTCCCCCATCCGCCGCAAAGGCACACAGGTAGGAACGTGGTCGGCAGCCAGCGACACAATGCTGGACAAGTCGCGGTAGGTGAGAGTCTCAAAGAAGAGAGCATCTCGGGACTCGACAATGCGATGGCGAGCAGGGTCCCAAAACCGCCAGGCCTTTTATCGGGGGGAGATGCCGAGGAAGGCGCACATGCGTCCCCGAGGTGAGACCTTAGAACCCTGCTCGTCCTCGGTGTACCAAACACAAGCGAGAGACCCCCAAATGCGAGCGAGATGGAGATCGGCATGATGGCCAAACCATAGCTCATACGGCGTGACATGGTCTAGAAGCGGACCAAGCGGCAAGCGGTTCCAGACCCACATCATGTAGGAGAAGCCCTCAAAGGCAAAGGACTCCGGTAGACCGCACTCAGACCGCATAGCGCGAACCGCATCCTCCATGGTGCGGTTCCAACGCTCAGACACACCGTTCTGCTGTGGTGTAGCAAGGGCGGAGAGCTGGTGAAAGATACCGTGCTCGGCAAAGTAGGCATCCATCTCGCCCAAGAACTCGCCACCACGATCTGAATGGAATGTGTGCAGAGTGTGACGAGACGGACGCTCGGCCATCACAAGCCACAGGCGGACTGCCAATGCGGCATCGCTCTTGTGGCGCAGGCTGTAGACCCACCACATCCGCGTGAAGTCATCAGTCAGGGTGAGAACGTATCGACCCCGATCAGAGAGGGACTCGACTCGGAGAGGGCCGAGAAGGTCCGAGTGAACCAACTCAAGTGGGCGCAATGCCCGGGAGGAGGAGTCAGGGAAAGAACAGCGATGCATCTTACCTTGGGCGCAAAAAAGACAGTCGGTCTTGGGCAGCTTCTCAAAAGAAGCTGCGTCAAGACCGAGGGCTGGCTGAGTACGAACGAGCCTGGACACAGTGTCCGAGCTCACATGGCAGAGGCGACGATGTAACAAGTGCTGGTGTTCCGGGGAGAGAACACTAGTGACAAGCACTCGCGTAGAAGGGGGAGGGGAAGGAGAAGCAGAGGGAGTGCAATGAGACACACGATACAGGTCATCAACAACGGAGGCAAAAGCACAACGGCACGTGTGTCAAGAGGAGTCACTGTGGCAGAGTCAGCAGAGTGCTCAAGAATTAGGCCCATCCTGGTGCATGCACGGACAGAGAGCAGGCTGAGCTCAAGAGCAGGGACAAAGAGCACATTAGAAATGTACAAGGGGCCAGACGGACCATCGAACTGCACAACCCCAACTCCTTGTACAGGCAACGACGGACCAGACCCTGTGCGAACAGACCGGACAGACGCAATGGGACCCAGCACAACAAAGTCATTGCGACAATAGGTCATGTGATGAGTGGCCCAAGAGTCAATAATCCAGGTGCCACTTGACTCACGACCAATCGTCGACACTAAGCAACATGCCACATAACACTCTGTCTCTGCTAGGCGCTCAGCATAGGACTCGGAACAACGACGGACAACACGGATCTGTTGCTCGGCAAGCCAGTCGATAGTGTCAGGTCCATCCTCATCGCAAGCCACCATAGCTCCACCACAAGCATCATCACGAGCAACAGACGCAGTAAGACAAGCTGTGTCGGGACCACTCGGCTGTGACAACACACTCGCACCTCTCTAAGTACGAAGCGCCAGCAGCTGACGAAGCTTTGCGATCGTGCGATCCTGAGGGTCCACCTCACTGTTGTCGCCTGATGAAATGGGTGCGTCTGCAGCACTCGTGGTCGCGGCATGCCCAGTCCGTGTGTCGCTTGAGGAAGTCCGCTGTGCGTGCGCCGCCTTAAGGCCGCGCATGATTCGAGTCCAGTCAAGTGGTTGCTCCCACTTTGTGTAGCGGTGAGGGCCTCCACAGTTGTAGCAGTGGATAGAACATCCACTGCCACTACTCGTCGGCTGCTGCTGCTACTGCTGTCCCTTTCCGCGTCACTTCTTCCCCTTCTTTCCCCGTGCGGCCACAACAACGCCCTAAGTGTTGCCGCTTGGAGTAGAAGGGGAGGAGGAGGAGGCGGTCGAGATGGGGCTGGTGAGCAGGGACAGAGGCGTAGGAGGCGTCGCAGTCACTGCTGCAACCAGTGGACTCTGCTGATGAGCGACGGTACCCTCATGAGCCGATGTGGCTTGGATGAAGTAGCGATGGGCCCAAGGAAGCAGTTGTAGTGACTCTGACAGCTCAGAGAGAGGCACACGATCGAAGCCCATAAAGAGCTTCACGTGGTCTAAATGCGCTCCCATCATGATGGTGTCGAGCGCCCACAACTGCGTCCCGCCACCGGTCCCAAGGCGCGTGTAAAGGTGCATCACCCGCCTCCAGTAGTCACCTGCGGGCTCTGTGGGGCCCTGGCGAAGGGAGTGAAACTCACGTAGTCGGGCCGCCCTTGTGGCATGGGTCTCCGAAGCGAGAAGTGTCAGGGCCAGCTCCCAGCCCTGACGCGGATCTGCTCCAATCCCGGCCCCGGTCTGACCGAGGAAAGGACGCAAGTCGATCATAGTCTCCCGTGGCATGGCGTAGAGGAGACCCCGCATCGCCCTCGCTGCTCTCTGAGGCAGGTTAGCATCGCGGGTCTGGTACTGGCTGTGGTAGTACGGCCAGACACCCTCAGAATCGGCCCACACCTGAAACAGGGTCTCCCAGCAATCGAAGCCCTCGTCACTATCGTAACGGGGTAGAGGTGTCTCAAAGTCCTTCGGTCGCCGCTTCGTGGGGAGGGCGACCTCAGGCTCAGGAGATGGTGGGCGGGGTATGGGGAGCCCACCAGTGAGGGAAACACCACCAAAGGTGAACGCTGCTGAACGACGTGTCTGATCCTGATGGCGAGAAGGTGGTGCAGTGGGAGGCTCTGATCCCAGACGTAACTCACGGATGCGCTCCTCAAGCACACAAATCTCGTGCTCGCATGAGTCCTCCTCAATCTCCTCCTCGTCCCAAGTGTCCACCTGTGATGATCGATGCTGAGACAGCCGCACTGTGTAGGGTGCAGACTGCTGAGCGGATGGTGCAGCTCCAGTAGACTCTCCAGGTGGCTGCTGTGAAGCCATCGAACGACCCCGCAATAACTCCGCGATCTCCTGCAACGCATCAGACTGCCTCTGCTATTGCTGGCGCATCTTGTCCTGCGACTGACGAAGCTCATCAATCATGCGAGACTGCAAACGTGGGCTCACAATGCCCAAAGAGGAGGAAGAGAGATCAGCGGGTCCTTTGTCCTTGTCACGGACCGGCGCCATCGCGGTCCTCAATATGGGGCCGAGCGTCGAAAATGCTCCAAACAAGAAACTGACAGCGTTTCTCGAGGACTTGAGACGTTGGCAATTTTTGAATGTCTATACTAGCAAGTATGGTGCTGACGGCCAGAAACTTGGCTAAGTCTTAAAACTTAAAATTTTCAGCACTAAAAATTCAAGGTTGTCTAAATTAAGCGAAATTTGGACCACAGAGGCTCCTCAATGTGCTCAACATGGTGGTGAAGTTTTCGGTCGCAAAAAGTTGGAAAAAAGTGGCAAAACGTCACTTTTCCCTGTTCTGCCCGAATTTCAACAGAAAAAACAAATCTGCGTTGCACTTCAGTCTTTGCTGGTGGCAACAAAGCACAAAACTGAGCGTGAATAGTAGCTCTGAAGAGCTTGAGAGAAGAGCTTTCCAACGCACCCTCAAACGCTAAAACGGCATTCGTTTAAAGCCAGGGCAAGCTCGTGCCGCCGGGGAGGTGGTGACTGACGCGATTTTCATCTGCGGCTCCTCCACGTCCATGCGGTTTCTAGGAATTTGCACGGACACGGGCAGCGGTGACGCACGCTGCTGTTGTTGCTGCTGCTGCTGCTGCCGTCAAGCTTGAAGGCAACGGCCTCAAGCCACTTTGGCGGCTACTGTTGCTGATGTTTTTGATGCCGCCGCTGATGTTGCTGCTATGGTCAAAACTGCCAGCACTGTTGCTGCGCTGCTGGACAGCTGCTATGGCGCTGCTGCGCTGGCGTGTTGCTACACTGCTGCACCCCTCCTGCACGAATCCTCCGTCACGCAAGTGTTGCGGCCTACGCCTTGCAATGGCGCAAGTTGGTGGGTCCTCCCAGGACCTGTCGCAGCTGCTGTGTATTGTTGCCGCTACTACTGCTCACTACTGCTGCGATTGTTGCATTTCTGCTGTGCAACACAACAAGCTCTGGCTTGTTGCTCTGATACCATAAGAAGATGCATAGAAGCTTCCAGCCACACTCCCGTTGACCAGACGTCAGTGCCTAATCAGACGGTGACGACAGTCACAAGTCGTGCACGTAACGGCAAGGGTTTGGCTAGGGGACACAAGGCAAAGTGTCTGAATGCTTCATAAGCATTTGCAGAGAGAGATAACAAATGACAGGTCCATGGCATAAATACTTGCCGCGGCGCACAGCGGGTGTCGCACGCGGCGGTCCAAGAGCTGTCCTAAAACCGGCCCAAAACCACTGTTTTGGCCGTAACTCTGCGCACACATGTCAGAATGCTGCGCCGTCTGAACCTAGACGTGCANGCGTCAGTGCCTAATCAGACGGTGACGACAGTCACAAGTCGTGCACGTAACGGCAAGGGTTTGGCTAGGGGACACAAGGCAAAGTGTCTGAATGCTTCATAAGCATTTGCAGAGAGAGATAACAAATGACAGGTCCATGGCATAAATACTTGCCGCGGCGCACAGCGGGTGTCGCACGCGGCGGTCCAAGAGCTGTCCTAAAACCGGCCCAAAACCATTGTTTTGGCCGTAACTCTGCGCACACATGTCAGAATGTTGCGCCGTCTGAACCTAGACGTGCAGAATCTTCAGCCGGACGCTACGACCGGTCACACGCACAAGTCCGGCATCAATGTGTGGAAGGACAATGCAAAACATGCAAATGGACCTCAAGAGCCTGCCCACCGAGAAAACTCTAGCGTCTGCAGAAAAAATGCAGAGTACCCCAGCAAGCACCCGGGACGTCATGGCAGCCGCCTGGTGGCTGCTGGCGGGTGAATCCACCAACCAGCTGTGCTGCGGAGCCAGCTGGGTCCGCATCAGGGATCTGCACGAGCATGGACACAACCGAGTGGTCACAGTAAGCTGTACAAACGGACGGAAACAGCTCACATCACAACACTTACATCTTTACCATCAATCCTCAAAGCCCCTCAATTACTCGTTGGTGCTTATCGAATCAGACCACACACGGCACGACTTCACACGCGTCGCTCAACGACCGACCTAGGGACCTCGAGTGTACCTCATTTCGTAACTCAACACTTGTTTATATGCTTTTGATCATTTCGACACTTGGCATCGATGTACACTTTTTGCTGATTACAAATTGCTCAATTTCTCTCGTGTTCTGCCTCACAACTTCTACTTGTGCACCTTCTAGGTTCTCTTTGAAACAACATTACGATAGTGGGGCCCAACAGGTTCCGTTTCAACGCATGGGGAGTCCCGCAACCCCTATGCCAACCTCTCGCAAACCCCAATAAAACATTCACGAATCCCTCGAAAGAAGGGTTTGTAAGTGTGGAACAAAACTGTCGTCGTTGCATTGCATGCAGCGTGGACACGCTGCACTTTTTCTTTGTTGGTGGGTAAAGTGGTCATATTATGAGGCCAATGGGTAAGGTAGTATCGTTCTTTCGAATACCAGATAAGATAGGAATATTCTTCCGATCTTTGGGTAGGCCATGTACACAATCTGGTTGGTAACCCCTACATTTACCCTTGCTCAAGTGAGCTGGTCTTGTTGACCAGTCCGGTTTGTGTGAGCAAACCAAGGCTCGGAAGTTCTCATCATTTGAACCTGTTGAATGTTATCGGTATGTTTTGTGTGTCGCACAGATGAAACAAAGTAGCAATGGAGGATCGCAGGTTGGCGGACGTCCTAACCACAGGTCAACAAACCGATGAGAGTACGTTGCTATGTGACCCAATTGCAATGTAGTTCAAAGTTTTGGCTTTTAGTAGGCGTCTTGTGGCGAGGAATTGCTGCGCGCATGTGCCCCGACTGGAATAATGGAGCTGTTGCACCGCCACGAACTCAACTTAAAAAAAGTGGCGGGAAAGACCTTAATGGAATCGGATCGTTTATGTTGCCCTTCTGAGGGCCACTGCGGTCGAATGGACGATGCGTGGCCGTTAGATATACGTTTTGTCGTTCTAGCCACTTTTTTTAGTTGAGTTCGTAGCCTTGTGACAGCGCCCTAAGTTTTCGGTGTAGATTGCTCGTTTGCCGAAGTTGAAATATTGCCGCAAGAATGTCCGACGACCGCGGTTTGCCGGCCGGTCACGAGACAACAACGCGTACTTCCACAAGAGAAGTGTGTGGCGATAGTTTGTGGTGAGACTTTATCACTTAAAACACGGCGAACTAGCAGAATAGAAGGCTTCTAACAGCCATAAATAATCTGGCAACGAATTGTCTGACGAATGAACTCCATCACGTGGACCCTCCGAGGGAACGCAGTCCACGACTCGACGGGGTTCGAAGAGCTTTCCCGTGCTCGTTGGTTTTGTCCTGTTCTGGTTTTGGTGTCCTCTGACTGGTTGGCGGAGCTGACCTTGCATGACCCGCGCAACGTCAAATCCGCCGAAGTTGCCATAGGTTCGAGGAACCCTCGCACTACCGTTCCAGCTTGGACCAAGAATCGAACGGCTGGATGGATAACGATTAGCCCAAAAGTCATTATGGACCGTAGGATGTAAATGTTTCTTGTCTCTTCTCGCTTCCGTGGGGGCGCCGGACCGCACTTTGGCGTTCTTCGCCGACCGCGTGGGGTCCGGTTTCGTCTCTTGCGCGCTTCCGCGACTCACCGCCGTAAAAGTGCCACAGCTCGCTCACACCGAAGTGACAAGCAACCAACAGAACTAGCGCCGCTCAGTCAGCGTCCAGCTGTTTAACATTGTAACCCGGAACCTCTCTCATCAACCACCCTCCACGGCTTTCACACGAACGGCCTGAGAGGTGCGAGCTAGATTCCTTGGAGACCAGCTTTGCGTTGCGTCGAATCAAGCTCCCAGGTCCTGCCAAATCGTCTTTCCAAACCGCCCCACAAACAACCCACGCAGCCACCCCCTGCTTTCCACCACTTGAGAATGACGACACCTGCGCAGCCGTCCTCCGCCGCATCTTCCCAGGCCGCTGCTGTCTCCACCATCGCCACCCACGTCCCCAGTGGGAGCTACGTAGGGTGGGAGCCCGCCACAACAGCCACCGTCGAGGCCCGACCTTGCATGAACGACGACCCCTTCAGCTACCTCCGCCACGACGCCTCTCTTTCCGCCCTCTTTTCTTCAAAGTGGAGCCCAAACTCTA
>SZWC01001164.1:121387-155659 GCA_023375785.1 Penium margaritaceum | reverse complement strand
CCCCCCCCCCCCCCCCCCCCTTTTCTCACCCGGACATGCGGTAGCATGCATGCCCATGAAACCCTAAACGACGCCCTTCACACAAACGCCACACAGCTCTGGCATGTTCAGCTGAATCCTCAGCAGCTGGAGAGTGCGCATGGTGTTGGCGGACACTCAACGGCAAAACATCCGTGGTGGTGTGGCATGCCCGCGAGAGACTGCGCTCACAAGACGCAGACGACACCTGGACCGCGGCATCCTCCTCTTGTTCGCGACCCGGAAGCAGAAAATGTCCGTGTATTCAGGAAGACGCTCTGTCCACGTGTACAGGGTGTCAGGTTGGAATCCGCGTGGTGAGGTCCTGACGTTTGACTGATCGCCTCTAGTGATTCACGTCTACTGTTTTGGGCAAATCTGAGACTGAGCGTGAGCTTTGTGGTCGCCTCACGCTATGTAAGCAGGAATTTAGAGACAGTCAGTTTGCAAAGGGAGTAACGTCGTTTTGCGTTTATTTCTTAACATGGACATGATAACAACATTTATAGGGCTAGTCATGAGCTTTCCCACGCACCAAACCGCGTACAGTTCGGCCAAACGTAGCTCAAGTTATGCTTGTCGAAGCGCAGGTCTCACCCACCACAGAAGCCTGACGCCGCCACTCGCCGTGGCGCCTTCGTTCACGTGCGAAGCGCCTTTCCCAAGGCGCATATCCCATTGCACATGGTGTGGGGGTCCCCTGCACTGTTTCCACGCACCCTACCCACTTTTGGGTCGTGTTTGGTGATGGGGTGTGACGAGGTTCGAAACCTGTCCGCGGACCTGCAGTCAGAATTTTGACTAAGTCCCCGATTAACAAAACGTGCTACTGAGTTTCGGACGCCGAGCCAGGTTTTTGGCTAAGTCCCTCAGTAACAACCTGCACTTCTGGATCCGGTGGATGATCCGCCGGATCAGGTGAATCATCCACCGGACGCCTCGGCAGGCCTATCGGAGCATTCTCTCCAGATGGTAGTTTTGTTACTCGGTCCGGTCGATTATCGACCAGATTTCGAGTCGCAGCCGGCTCCCAGAGCCGGTGCGCATACCCCAACTTTGGAAGGCCATATCTCCCTCGATACTTGTCTGATTCTGGCGAAACAACTTCCACCGAATTTGGCGACTTGTCAACTTTAAGGGGCAATCCTCCATTTTTAGGATGCGAGCAATTGTTGAGTCGCCAGATCCGCCGACGCAGAGTTTCCACTTTATGGCGACTCGTTGGCGCCTCCCGGCGCCGCACTTGTGCATGCGGAGGGGCAATTTTTCAACATTCTCCCCCTTGCACCTTCCATGCCCGCTGCTCCTGCTTGCTCTCACTCATCTTCCGCTGCGCCCTCCAGCCTGTAATAGCTGGTCATCCCGAGTCCGGCCACGCTCATCGCGTGCCAGTCCGCGGGTTGCGCTTTGGTCAAGCAATCCGCAAGCATGTTGTGCATGCTGTAGTGCTGCAGCACCACCTGCCACTTCTCGACCATGTCTTGAGCGTAGAGATAACGCACGTCGATGTGCTTTGTCCTCCTGTGCTCCGTCGGGTTGTTGGTCAGCGAGATGGAGCCGGTGTTGTCCTCTTGCACCACCGTAGGCTCCCGCTGCGGCACGCCCAGCTCCCCCAGCAACCTGCGGAGCCACACTGCCTCCTTGACCGCCTCGGCCAGCGCGATGTACTCTGGTTCCATTATGGAGGTGGCAACACAGTCTTGCTTCCTGCTGCACCACGAGACCGCTGCACCAGCGAGGAAGAACACATAGCCGGATGTGGACTTCCGCTTGTCCACATCCCCAGCGTAGTCTGCATCCGTGTAGCAGACCAGACGCAAAGGGTCCGCCCGCCCGCCGTCGAACCTCAGGCGCGCGTGCCGCATTGCCTGCAGGTAGTGGAGGATGCGCTTGACCGCCTGCCAGTGTAGTGGCCCTGGGTCGGCCACGTACCTGCTCACTTGACCCACCGCATAGGCCAGGTCCGGTCGAGTCGCCACCATGGCGTACATGAGGCTGCCCACCGCCGATTGGTAAGGCACCCGTGCCATATCCTCCCGCTCTTCTTTTGTTTGCAGCGCCATTGCCGCACTTAGTTCACAGGTCGTGGAGACAGGACTGCACACTGGTTTGCAGTCCTCCATGCCGTACCGCTTCAGCACCTTGGCCACGTATTTGGCCTGCCCCAGCTCAAGCGTGTGCGCCCTCCGGTTTTGCGTAATGCTCACTCCGAGGTAGAACTCCAGCTCCCCCATGTCCGACATCTGGAACCTGCTGCTCAACTGCACTTTCAGCTGCTGTAGGCTTGGCAGGTCTGAGGAGCACAAGATCAGATCGTCCACGTAGAGTGTGACAATCTGATGGAGCTTCTTGTTGCGCCGCACGTACACACTGTGATCCGCCTCACAGCGCTTGAAGCCGAGTTGTGCCATGAAGCTGTCCATCTGTTGGTACCAGCATCGGGACGATTGTTTTAGCCCATACAAGGACTTCCGCAGCTTGCACACCTTGCCCTCCGGCACCTCCACCCCCTCCGGCACCTCCATGTAGATTTCTTTGTCGATGATGCCGTTGAGGAATGCCATCTTTACGTCCATTTGGTGGAGCTCCACGTCCTTCGCGACTGCCACCGCAAGGATCGTCCGGATGCTTGTGAACTTGGCGACGGGGGCGAACGTCTCATCGCAGTGCTCGCCCTTACGCTGTGTGTACCCCTTTGCCACGAGCTGCGCCTTGTACTTGTCAACCACACCTTCCTTCGTGAACTTGGTCTTGAAGACCCACTTGGAGCTGATGACCTTGGCGTCTTTCGGCCTGTCAACCAGCTGCCACGTGTCATTTTCAGCAATGGATGCCAACTCCGACTTGATGGCGGCGTCCCATTGCTCCCCTCGGGCCGCGCAAGCGGCTCTTGCACGGTTGTCGGTTCCATTGATGCAGCCAGCATGCACTGCGTCATGCCAATCCATCGACCGGTGCCTGCGTCGAAACGTTTCCCCGCTCTCCGCTGCCTCCCGTTGTGGCGCGGCAGTTTTGGCGACGTCTCGTCGATTTGCTGTGATCTTTGCGACGCAGCCCGCTCCGGTGAATCATCGACAGGACGGCTTCCCGAGGATTCTTCCCACTCCGGTGAACCATCAACCGGATGGGCGGCACGTCCAGAGGATTTTTCTCCGACGCCCCACGCGAACTCCGCAGGGAGTGCGCGCTTCGGCACCCGCGGTGCCTCCTTCGACGGATCATTCCGCCAGATCTCCAGCCCAGCTGCATCGGCATCAGATTCCTCCACGTTGGCTGCTGCACCTGCTGCACCGCCGCGCTCCGACGCTGCATCATCGACCTCCGCGTCCGCCGGTTCCTCCTCGTAGTCAAGGAGCTGGAACCACTCCCCCTGTTTTGGAGTGTTCCCGATGCTCATGTCGTTGCCGCTGCTACTGAAGCTTTGCTGCTCGTCAAACTCGACGTCACGGCTGCGGATGATATCTTGCGTGCACGGGTCCCAGAGCCAATACGCAATTTGCGCGCTCTCGTAGCCGAGGAACAAGCACGACTTCGCCCACGGTTCCAGCTTGCTGTCGCGTCGTTGCGCCGCCTGCACCATCGTGTGCGCCTTGCACCTGAACACCTTCAGGTCTGCCACGTTTGGCTTGCGCCCGCTCCAAACCTCCTGCGGCGTCTTCCAGCCGCCCTTGCCCTTCAGCACCGCTCTTCGGGTGAGGTTGATAGTGTAGCTCGTTGTACGCACAGCCTCTGCCCAGAACCCTCGCGGCAACCCCGCATCCACAAGCATAGTCCATACCATGTTGAGCAGCGTCTGGTTCGCTTGCTCTGCCACTCCGTTTGACTGTGGCAAGTACGGCGTAGTGGGTTCCCACTTGATGCCCTGCTGCTTCATCCGCCCGCTGCAGCCCACGGACTCTCCGCCATTGTCGCTGCAAGGGCTTTGACCTTCCGGCCAGTCTGCCTCTCCACCGCTGCGACGTACTCCTTCAGCCGGTCCACGACCTCGCCTTTCCGCTTCATGAAGTACACGTAGAGCTTCCTACTGCAGTCGTCAATAAAGTTGACGAAGTATCTCAGGCCGCCGTTTGACGGCGTTTTGAACAGTCTGCACACGCCGCTGTGCACGACCTCCAGCAGGTCCTTTACGCGAGCCTCGTTCTCATTGAACGTCTTGCGCCGCGCCTTGCCCAAAATGCAAGGCTCGCACTTTTTGTGCGCTATTGCATCTGCTGCCGCGCCTGCACCGTCAATGACGAGGCCGCGCACCATGTCGCGCTTCGCCATCTCATTAACGGTTGCGGGCGCCGAATGCCCCAACCGTCGGTGCCAGAGCTCCAGATCAGCGCTTCCTCCCTTGGCCATGTTGACGACGCGCTCCTGCGAATCTGCTGCGTCGGATGCCGCTAGGAGCACCTTGGTCTCCACGATGTAGAGACCGCCCTCGCACTTTGCCTCTAGCACGACCTCGCCGTCGCCGTCGATGCGCACCACTGCGCCTTTCCTGCAGAAGAGCACCTCATACCCCTTGTCCGTCAAGCCGCTAACACTCAGGATGCCAGCTAGGCCTGAGATGTGCTACGCATCACGGATTGTGCACAGCTCCTTCTTACCGCCCACCACGACTTCCACCTCCACGTCGCCTTGGCCGGCCGCCGGCTCGACTTTGTCGTTCGCGACCACCATTGACTTGGAGGACTTCTCGTAGGTGACGAACCCCACCTTCTTGACTTGAGTGTGCTCCTCAGCCCTGGAATCCAGGTACCGCCTGTTGGCCTTCTTGAGGAAGTGGTTCCTGTTGCCATTGAGGAGCGACCTGCCCTTGCTATTTTTGCCGCCGGTCTTCGCCTCCTCCGGGTACTCACGGGCCCAATGGCCCTCTTTGCCCCAATTGCGACACGCACCTTTCCTGGCGCCCTTCTTGCCGCCGCCCTTTCCGCCACTTCCTCGGCCCCCGCTTCCGCCACCACGTGTTTTGGTGACGAGGGCCGATGAGGAAGACGAGGACTCCCCGCAGCTCCGGCGCTGTGCCTCGTTGCGGATGTACTCTGCGACCGCGCCATAGGTGAGCTTGTCCTCCGACCATCCTCCAAGGACGGTGATGAGTGGACCCCAACTGTCAGGTAGGGCCATGAGGAGGGCCATCGCCTGCAGCTGCGTGTCGATCTTCCACCCCACGTCATTGCATTGCGAGGCGAGCGACTCGNGCCTCGTTGCGGATGTACTCTGCGACCGCGCCATAGGTGAGCTTGTCCTCCGACCATCCTCCAAGAACGGTGATGAGTGGACCCCAACTGTCAGGTAGGGCCATGAGGAGGGCCATCGCCTGCAGCTGCGTGTCGATCTTCCACCCCACGTCATTGCATTGCGAGGCAAGCGACTCGATTTGCTGCATGGCGGAGATGACATCATCTCCCTCCTCGATTCTCGCCGTGAGGAGTCGCTTCATCGCGAAGATTTTGTTCGCGAGCGACCTGGATTGGTGGATGGCGCAGAGCTTTTGCCAAGCTTTGGCTGCCAGCTTGCAGCCTTGGAAGTAGCCCCACTATGACTCGGCCGTCCCGGACACCAGGAGCATGAGCGCCTCCGTGTTCTTCTTTTCGAAGGCCTGCTTCTCCGCGTCCGTAGCAGTCGCCTCTGTGAGCACCTCCTTTCCCAACATGACATCCAGTAGCCCCTTATGCGAGAGGTACAGTTCAAACTGCCACCTCCATAGCCGGAAGCCCGGGCCGCCCGCATACTTCTGAATGGGCTGCGTCTCCTTCTACGCCATGTGCGCAGCTGCTACTCCGACGAGTTCTCAGAACTTCACTGCGACGTCCAAGATGACGATCCCGTGCACTGCGGGAGACGTGAACGTTGCAGGCGTTCAGACTCGTGGGCCCATAACCCTTTGTCAGGTTGGAATCCGCCTGGTGCGGTCTCGATGTTTGTCCGATCGTTTCTAGTGGTTCACGTGTACTGTTTTGGGCAAATCTGAGACTGAGCGTGAGCTTTCTAGTCGCCTCATGCTATGTGAGCAGGAATTCAGAGACAATCGGTTTGCAAAGGGAGTAACGTCGATTTGCGTTAGTTATTTGACATGGAAATTATCAAAAAAACTATAGGGCTAGTCATGAGCTTTCCAACGCACCAAACTGCGCACGATTTGGCCAAGCGTAGCTCAAGTCACGCTTGCCGAAGCGCAGGTCTCACCCACCATAGGAGCTTGACGCCGCCACTTGCCGTGGCACCTTCGTTCACGTGCGAAGCGCCTTTCCCAAGGCGCATATCCCATTGCACATGGTGTGGGGGTCCCCTGCACTGTTTCCATGTACCCTACCCACTTTTGGGTCGTGTTTGGTGATGGGGTGTGACGAGGTTCGAAACCTGTCCGCGGACCTGCAGTCAGAATTTTGACTAAGTCCCCGAGTAACAAAACGTGCTACTGAGTTTCGGACGCCGAGCCAGGTTTTTGGCTGTCCCTCAGCAACAACTTGCAATACTGGATCCGGTGGATGATCCGCCGGATCAGGTGAATCATCCACCGGACGCCTCGGCAGGCCTATCGGAGCATTTTCTCCAGATGGTAGTTTTGTTACTCGGTCCGGTCGATTATCGACCGGATTTCGAGTCGTAGCCGGCTCCCAGAGCCGCTGCGCATACCCCAACTTTGGAAGGCCATATCTCCCTCGATACTTGTCCGATTCTGGCGCAACAACTTCCAACAGATTCAGCAACTTGTCAACTTTAAGGGGCAATCCTCCATGTTTAGGATGCGAGCAATTGTTGAGTCGCCAGATCCGCCGGCGCAGAGTTTCCACTTTCTGGCGGCGCATCGGCGCCTCCCGGCGCCGCACTTGGGCATGCGGAGGGGCAATTTTCAACACAGGGCAGTCTCGTGCAAGAGAGTGCGCGGAAGGCTGTTGCCGTCGCCAAAAAGCAGACGTAGAGCTCCCGCGCTTGGCAGTCTACCGTTCATCAGGGTCGTCGAATGTCAAGTCTTTGGTGCCAGCTGCACGGAAGGAGGCAGCCTCTATGGCTGTGGAGGAGGTATCGGCGCCCTGAGAGGCAAACAAATCTGTGTCAGGGATCATGCATTTGCAAAGAAAATGTGTGCACTTGCATGATGGAGAAAATATTCCAAGGAAAAAGAGGAAAGGACAAACTTACAACGATTATCGCCGTTGCAACATCCCTCAGTTGCAGCTGCAGCAGCTGTTGGGGGCTAGGCCTCCTTCCATGCACGGATGCATGACGAAACGTGTGTTGGCTGCATGTCACGTCGCGCGGTGCAAACACCCAGACCCACGCCCAGCATCACATCCAGCATAGCTTCGGCAACGCGGACATGGTGCTGAGTTGTTGGTGGGGCAGAGTGAGCAAGTTTGTTTTCAGCAACGTTGTTGGCGTCAGCAGCCTGCTCGTCACCAGCGTCATTGCCAGTAGCACTGTCTTCAGCAGCGTCATCGTCAGCTGCATCGCTGTTGGCAGTGTCGTCGTTTTCAGCAGCGTGCGCAGCAGCAGGAGCATTGTTGGCGCGGACAGCAGCCACAGTAGTGTTCGCGTGTGTGGCAGCAGAAGCAGAAATGGTGGGGTGCGCAGCAGTAGCAGTCCCGTAAGGGGAAGTAGCGGTTGAAAAGTTGAAAGGAGTAGTGCCGACGGGAGTTGGGGGGAGGGGGGGGGCGGGTGTTGTTTGAAACCCCTTGTTTCTGTCGGCATATACAAGAGGTAACTTTGGAATGTACCAAAGAAACACGCTAATCTTTCCAGGTGCAAGTCACATTGAATTTGAAACCGCAGAGCAATGCACGACCCAACCGTGACTGCAGATGTGATTGCATGATCCAACAGTAGATGGATGGGAACAAGTTGGTAAGAAGCCAGTCATAAGATGACAGAGAGGACCCGTAGATGTGGTTGATTTGTTTCTCCAAGCACATGAACAGCCATGGAGATGGACGTCATCTGTTGATAGAATGGAGTGCGGACGATTTCCGTACGTGTTAAAAACGTTCGGCGATCAGCATGGTATGGATGCCAGCTTTGTGATCTGCCATCTTTTAACTCAATCCATGCATGAAGCAGCCCGATTTTTGCTTTATCAAGTGTGTACAGTCACAGCATAGTTGGATCAGAAATGGAAGACGTATGTTGCTGATGCCTTCATCGTCGCATTAGAGTACTAGTCGCCAACATCAGAACAGTTTTTTTTCAACTGGGAAAGATAGCCACCCGTGACTCTGACCTTTTGCTCCTTATCTCTCGTTCATTTTCTTTTGATCTCTTTAAGCATGCCTTCTGACAACTGTTTGTGTGCATTCAGAAACAATGGGTGTGGCTGGTAAACGGTGGAATCCATCGTTGAATGCTATCAGACAGTCCCTTGCACCTTTTGTTGGAGGACTTTCCTAGTCCGCACATCTCACCCTGCCTATTAATCATCTTCATCGCCGGCCAGAAGAGCGGTGCAGGCGGTCAGGTCCAGAGTAAAATTTCCCAATTTTGTATGAAAATCCAGCTTCCAACTATGGACGTTCACACGTGATTGGTGGAAACGGGGATTTTTGGGCTGATTCTATTCAGCCGTTGGTGTGCCGTGCGGGACCTGCCAGCATCCCTGAACAAGGGAAGAAAGAATTCCTTCCGATGGGATCGACGTGGAGGGCCAGGCCATCCTCCGTAGACGACTCTAACACCTAAACACTGTGGACAAGACCAACTGCCAATCGCTGGAATCCATCGTTGAGGAGGCCCAACAGCGCATTCTAGGCATTTACCAGCCGCACCCAATAGCCCATTCAATCCTGATGGCCCTCTTTGCCTAGGAGACAACTGTGCGGAAGAGGAATTTGTGGGGTTGCATCGAGTCACCAAACAGTGGCGCAGGAGTACGTGGACGTTCTAGACTTGCTACCCTGCGCGCCCGCGATGCTATTGCTGCAGACGTGCCAACTAACCGACTCGTTGTCAACCAGTGGGACATGGAGCACTTTTGCAACTGCCTCTGGAGATTCATCATGGAGAAAGACGTGTCATTCACCGTCATTGAATTGGAGTGGCTGTAAGAGGATTTGTATCTCACTAATTGCTTTGCCATTCTTGTTTTGTAGCCCACCATTGCTTGCCAAATCCAACAGGTGCACAAATTCTACGAGGCTTTGTCTGCGCCATTTTGCATGAGTGTGAGGGCTGTCTCTCCTTCCCTATGGGTAGATGGCCTTCTGATGCTAACGTTTCCTTCATTGGTATCACTGCCCATGACATCCGTAACGGTAAGCTTCACGTGCAGCTCATCAGCTACAAGGCACTCCACAGACGCCATGACGCCTTGGCAATCTTCGGCGTATTTTGTGACGTCATCACAACATTGATGTTGTGGGATCGGGTGTTCTTCTTCACCATGGATGTCACATCTACAAATGTTGCCATGGTTTAGCACCACCTCACTAGCGAGTGCCCAAACTTCCGTGGTGCCTATTTTGTGTGCTGCTTTTTCCACACTGTTCATCCCGGCTTGAACCAGATCCTTACCTGTACTCAACTTGACAACATTGTACGGATAATTAGGGCTTTTGAGATCATTATGGGTTGTACACCCGTAGCCTGAGGCTAGCGTCAAGAATCTGTCAAAGAGAAGGGTAGCATCATCTACAGCAAGATCGAGCTGGATACACAGAAAAGATGGAATTGTGTCGTCAACATCCTGCAGACCGCTGTTGACTGGAGTGAGACGCTGGAGTCGTGGCTCTCATCCGTGAGCGAAGGATGTCTCCGTTTTTTAGGGGCACATTGGATCCAATCCAGTGCCTCATCCAGATCCTACACTTGGCCTTGCTGTACCCCTTTACAATGAGCTGTTTTATTCACTCAACGAACGCTTAGAGGCATGGAAGAGGTCAACGAAGCCGCCACAAATGCCTCCTCCAATGATGACATCAAAGGCAGCCAGTGAAACCCCAAGCTTCTAGAAATGCAGTGCAACCTCACTCCCCACCTCAACCCTTGCTAGAACATAGCCTACTTCTATGACACCTACAACGACAAGCCCGGAGATGTCAACCTGAGCAAGGTGATATGCGTCATCATGTAGCTGTTGAAGCCGAATGAAGATGCATGAAGACGCGTACCCGGAGTTCATCACCCTCCAAGCTATCGACATCACTTGGCGCAACAAAAAATCCACATGCGGCAATGCCCCTCCACCTCTGGCAACCTCCTCCCAAGTCCCACCTGCAAACTTCACATGTACTGGCGATACGCCTATGGAGGCGGAGATTGATGAGATTTTGAGCATGTTCTCCGCACACGTAAAAGGTGTGGTCTTGAGTGCCATGCCTGTGAACAAGCTGCTGAGCTTGCCTTCAGCTCCACTATACAACAGCACCCACTACAGCTCGGCCCTTCCATGCAATGCTTCCTCCTCTTTGGAAGCACCTAGGGAGGACGACACTGACCCTAACCTCCATGTCATGCCGCATCTGAGCTTGCCATGGAGCAGAAATAGCTGCTAACGCAACAGTAGCTCTAGCAAAAGCAACAGAAAGAGCAACTCATTCCGGCGCAGAAGAAGACGTAACACCTGCGGCATCCACTGAGGCTACAGCAACAGCTACAGCTTTTCCCACCAGTGGAATCCCTCTTGTTTCTCGCAGAGGCAAAATCTCGGTGCTACCTATGACGCTAGCGGTATGGAGGAACTCCGTTTTTTCCACGGCGCTACGAAGAAGTGTAACTGTGCTCCAACATTGTATGCAACATGTACTCACTGCCCTCTGTAGCACCAGCTGGATGCCTACTTCCAGCTGGAGCCCATGGATGATGGCAATAAATCACCGACACTGACTTTTGCTGCCACATAAGCGACAACACCATGGAGACCCTCCAGCCCACGAAGAACTGGCTAACCAATTCAGAGACACACAATGCATGATGTCCTTCTGTGGGAGGAAACTATGTTTCATTTGGTAATCTCCATCCTCATTTTATGTGTGTAGCCCCATTTCATATCTCCAATAATGTTTGACATGTCAATGCTGGCAGCGCCCTCCAGGCTGGCACCCGCCTTGGCGTCGACCACATGATCATTTGCGCCCTCCACAACACTCGGACTTGCCTGATACGGCAGTCCCCCTTGCCGGAGCTAGGGCCATACTCTACGGTGAGGTACAGGGTCTGAAGCGGATGATGAAGGACCTTAGCAATCGAGTTTTTTCTGGTCGTGCTGAAACTACATCTCCACTCTTGAACACCTCTTCCACCACGTCACAGTCCTCTGCAGAGGACTCTTCTCAGCCACCTTCAGACTTGCCATCGCAGGCTGCAACCATGCTTTCAATCTCACAGTCCTCTGGCGGTATGTATCCTACATGAGACTGCTATTCTTCTGCCAGTCGCTCTTGTCAACCTTGTGCCTGACGACAACGTTTGTCCATGACACCACAGGCCCGCCTTGTGTAATGGGAGCCGCCGGTCGAGGCATTGATTACGTCATCATGATGAAATCAGATGCATCTTTTAATGCTCCAACTGTATTCTACGTGACGTTGTGTGACCGTCATGTTGGGAGCCCCTCGGTTCACATTTGGTATCAGAGCACGTGGACGTAGCTTGGCTTTGCACGGACCCAAGGGAGGCAGCTGATATGCCAAAACTGCCTTTGGCCAGAATTTTTTCGTCAAAACCAAATGGATGGCAGCAATGGCGTACGACCAAGCCTTTCTCATGGAGGAGATCCGACGTGTTCTTGACGAGTTGCGTCAAGAGAACTAGCAGTTGCGTGCAGAGGTGGAGGCGAGGTACATCGACCAAGGGAGTAGTTCGTTGAAGGGGGGTGTTGTATTGACATCCGCACCTACCTTTCGGTGGCCCAAGCCGAAGGAGCTGGAGTTCTACACCGGCAAGGGCAGTGCACGGGAGTGGCTCTTCATGGTGAACTCGTACTTTACGGTGTTGGGCATTCCTGTTGGAGAAGATGCCACAAGACTGGACTATGCACCTACGCTGCTCCAGGGAATGGCGCTGCAGTGGTGGTCGGCATTGTGCCGGCGGAAAGCTGCTGGGTTGTCGAACGGGCTGGGGGCCAGGCAACGGCTTTAGCCATTGTTGGGTCTAGCGCTAGGATGGGAATTACAGTTTGGAGCGCGCCCATTGACAAAGAAGCCAGAGACGTGGGAGCAGTTCAAGAAGATGTTCCAGGCACATTTTGACCTCCTCAACGGCACCCGAGTCGCACTTGACAAAATCAGACAAGTCAAGCAAGGCGGATCGGTCTAGGACTACACCACATGCTTCATGGCTTTGGCGGCGCACATCAATGACCTCTCGGACGGAGAGGAGTATGACCGCTACCATGACGGCCTGAAGCCGCACGTCCGATGTGAACTCACGGTGCTCAGGTTACCGGCCTTCGCGGAATTGGTTTTGGTAGCGGAGCGCATCGATGTAGTAAGCTATAATGCGCGTCGGACCAGCTACGCAACACAACCGAGGATGGAGCAGCCAGGGTAGGTTGTACCCATGAAGGTGGACGCAATCGAAGCCGGGCAACGGGGAGCGGGCGGAGAGCAAAGACCGAGAACCAAGTGTTGGGCTTGTGGTGAGGAGGGCCATCACAAGCGGGACCGCCTAATGCATAAGGCACAACAGGGAAATGAGTAGTAGTAGTAGTAGTGAGGAGGGGACGACCTACTGTTGCAATTCTTTTGTTCACAAGGGACATCACCAGCCCTGAAAGGCTATTGCCAATGAAGGAGCTACCTCAAGTGCTGTTGTGGTGCGAAGGTGAGATCTGACCATTTCCAGGGGTCATCCTGGAGCTGGTCGTTGAGATTTCAGAAGGGAGTTTCAAGGGTCGGAGGAAGCTATGCGGTCTTCTGGATGGCAACGCGAGCCATAGCTTCTTCAACGACAGGTTGGCGACAAGGTTGGAGCTTGCACGGCAGCCAAGGACGTCAGCCAAGGTGCAGCAGGTGTCTGGAATGGTGGAGTGTGGCAGGCCTCTCGTCAAGCACAAGGTCCACATGGGTGAGTTGGCGTCTGACATGGAGCTCCACACTTGTCCTATGGATGATTACGACTGCTTTATCGGCTGGGATTATTTGCACGCCTGGAATCCGGAGTTAGATTGGAGGTGCAACCTGGTGGTTGTGAAGGCAGGCGGGAAATATCTCACTTTGCCGTTGTGGCAGAGTGAAGGGAAGGAGTCGGAGGTGGCAGAAGTGGGGAAGCAACTGCGCATCTTCAACTTGTAACAGTGGAGCGGTGCAAGCGCAAGGGAGGACAGGTTCACTTGTCATGGGTGGGTCCACAACAAGCAGCATAAAAGCAAAGTGTAGCTGTTGAAACAGCGGAGGGGCAGTCGGTGGAAAGCGGAGGAGCTTCAGAGTTGCCTCTTGGTGTTGGGGAGGTGGTCAAGGAGTTTGGGGACATGCTTCTAGAGGATTTGTCAAAGGGGCTGCCGCCGAGACGCAACATCGACCACAAGATCAAGGTGGTGCTAGGGTCATCGCCAACGGTGCGTTCATAGAACTGCATGGGGGACGCGGAGCTTGCGGAGCTCAAGAAGCAGTTGGGGGAGTTGGACGAGGGTTTCATTTGGCCACCGGTATCTCCATGCGTGGCGCCGGTGCTGTTTGTCAAGAAGAATTCAAGAGAGCTTCTTATGTGTATGGACTACCGGGTGCTCAACAACATCATGATCAAGAACCCCTACCCGTTGCCATGGGCCGAGGAGTTGTTCGACCAGCTGTGAGGCGTGCGTGTATTCAGCAAATTGGACCTGAGGTCGGGGTATCACCAAATCCACATTGCAGAGGAGGATGTGGATAAACCGTGCTTCAGACATGATATAGACACTTAAGGTATCTCGTGATGCCTTTTGGACTAATGAATACTTCGACTACGTTCATGGGGCTGATGAACTGGGTATTCCACCCCTACTTGGACCAGCTTGTAGTCGTATTCTTTGATGAAATCCTTGTCTACTCACGGACGATGGAGGAGCACTAAGAGTAGTTGTGGATGATGATTGAAGTGCTAAGAAACCAGCGGCTGTTCACTAAGCTCAGCAAGTGTGGATTTGCCTGGTAAAGGTGGAGTTACTCGGGCACATTGTTAGCAAGAGGGGTATCCGCATGGGACCAAAAAAGGTGGAAGCAGTGAGGGAGTGGCAAGAGCCGGTGTGCATACCTGACATCCATGTTTTCCTGGGTTGTACGATCTACTATTGGAGGTTTATCCAAGGGCACACAGCAATGGAAGCACCCTTGACGGGATTGCTCAAGAAGGGACGCCAATGGGAGTGAGGTGCAAAGGAGGGGCAAGCCTTTGAGGCAATGAAGGCTGGCATCTGTCAAGCACTAGTATTGGTGCATCTGGACATGAGCAAGGAGTACGTGTTGACGACGGATGCGAGCGATTATGCAATCGGCGGGTTGCTGATGTAGGACCAAGGGAAGGGGTTGCAGCCCATTGCGTACTACTCCAAGAAGCTGAAAGGGACTGAGCTCAACTACTGAATCCATGAGAAGGAGAAGCTCCTGGTGGTCCATGCAAGGGAGGTGCTACCTTGAGGCGCAGCGGTATGTGGTGCAAACAGACCACTGCACGCTCAAGTTCCTCAAATCATATCTGAACCTGAATTGTCGCCAAGCACGGTGGATGGAGCTACTTGAGGGCGGCTTTGACTACAAGATCTAGTATGAACAAGGGAGGACCAACACAGCGGATCCATTTTTGCGTCGTCCAGACTTGGGCGTGCATGCGATCACAGTGCCGGCGTGATCTACGATTATGCGCAGCCTGTTTGCTCAAGGGTATGCGGAGGACCATGCTTTGTTGGGAGTACAGTGAGGGGGTGCAAGTGGGATGGCCAATATTGGTGGCATTAGAAGGGGAATCAGATTGTGGTGCCGCAAAATGCGTCGTTGCGACAAGCATTATAGGAGGAGGTGCACGACTCACACAATAGTGGTCATTTTGGCCACGAAAAGACCTTCAAGATGCTTGCACGCCAATATTGGTGGGTGATGATGGGAGGATATTGCAAAGAGTACATGAGTAGCTATGGTACATGCCAAAAAATTTAGTCATGGAGGGCACGAGCGCCAGGAGAGCTGCAACCGCTATCAGTGTCGGAGCGCTCGTGGACGGACATCTCACTAGACTTTGTGGGGGGTCTTCCAAGGGGCACAACGGGAAACACCATGGTGCTCGTGGTGGTGGACCGGTTCAGCAAAACAGCGCACTTCACTCCATGTGCGGAGAAGGTCACGACAGCAGAGACGGCTCAGCTCCTCTTGGAACACGTCTTTGAACTTCACGGGGTGCCGAAGAGGATGGTCTCGAACCGCGACCCACGCTTCACCTCCCAGTTTTGGGAGGAGCTTTTTAAGAAGCTGGGTACTCGTGTGGCTCTTTCAGTGGCCTACCATCCCCAAATAGATGGCCAAACGGAACGTTTGCTGATCTGCTTTCCACCGTGCGCAACGCCTCCACCCCCATCACTCTTGAGGGACAAAAGGCACTGAAGGTCGACGACCCAGCTGCTCTGAGGGAGCCAGTCAATCAGACCCTATACCTGCGAATCATTGGCTTGCTCATGTACTTGGCCACCAGGACACGGCCCGACATCGCATTTTCCATCGACCTTCTTGCCCAGTTCTCCAAGGTACCGCGGCAACTGACACTTGATGCCGCTTTGCGCGTTGTGCGCTATGTCATGTCCACTCCCCGCCTTGATCTCACCTATGAGCAGCAGCCATCTGTCGTACTTGACGGTTACACGGACAGCGAGTGGGCGTGGAGCCCTGACGGTAGAAGCCATACCGGCTACATCTTCTTGTTGGGTGGTACTACTGTCTCGTGGCGCAGCCGGAAGCAAGGATGCATTGCACACAGCTTGTCTGAGGCAGAGTACATAGCGCTGGGAGCTGGCGCTGCTGAGAGTGTCTCGCTTGTTCGGCTCCTTCGCGCACTTTGCCAAACCGTTCCTCTTGTTGTGCTGCGCTATGACAACCAGAGTGTTATAACCATCGCTCAGAACTCCAACGTCTTCCATGCTCGCACAACGCACATCGGCGTTGAGTACCACTTCGTCCATGATTTGGTGCAGCGGCGTGAAGTTGAAATCGTCTGGGTTGGCATGAACGATGAGAAGGCTGGTTTCTTGACAAAGGCACTTGGTCCTCGGAAGTTCCACGAGGGTGTTCGTGCTGTTGGTCTTCGCCTTGCCCCTGATGCGGGCTGAACTTGTACAATGATGTTGGTCTCTGTTCGTCTGTGACTGTCCCTTGTCCTCTGTGTTCCTTGTGGCTGCCCTCACTGTGTGCCTGTGCATGGACTTGTAATCGCCATTTGGTCATGGGAGAGTGCTGTTGGTGGGTGCCCTCACGGAGCACTGTGACCTGTTTGCTCATGTCCATCTACGTGCAGATGCCTGAGGTGCGCCCAACGGCGGCCGGGCTCTGCTGGCGCCCGTCGGCACCGTGAGGAGTGGAGCCCGTGAGGGGCTCGTGAGCCTGCACTGGGGAGGAGAATCTTTGTCTGTGCTTGTTGCAGGGTTGTAGTGCTTCAGACTCTGGTTCTAGCTGATCAGACGGCGCCTGATTCTGATATGCTGGCACTGAGTTGTGAGTGTTTCCGTTTTGTGGCTAGCTGAGGCACAACGAAACGCTACCCTAGTGTGTTGTGTGAACCGAGAGCGGTCGCCCCTATTTATGTGTGTGTGGCTCATTTGTGTAGTTCTCCTTGCATGTGCTTTCTGTGGAAAAGCACTTGAAGCTTGTGTGCGTCGTCTGACTAGACCCTTGCCGTTTCCTGCTTGGTATCACGCACAGTGGGTCCAGTCTAATCAGGCAACTTCCAGAACAAGGAGGGAAGTACAATGAGCCCTATTGAGAGCTTACGTACTGGGGACTGGCGGCTAGCCCACCAGGCCAAGTCATCCCCGTCGTGCCAAAAGGCGTGAACTGGAAATACACATCCCACATGAAATGAAACCACACAACGGAGGTCTTCGGAGGCACCAAAACAGTCAACCGTGTGCCCGGGTCTCGACCGACGAGAAAACATGCAATGTACCCCAGACACATTGAGACTCTACGGTGATACACTGGCATTACCGGCTAGCCAGGTTAGGTAAGTTTAGGCCACCCAAGACGTCGGGACATGTCACCGGACGTCCGAGTCTCAACCACATGCAAGCTACATATGTCCGACAAACTTAAACAAGGGCTCAACCAATCAGTGCTGGGTCGTCCAAGGTACGGGTACAAATCACCGTGCACCCGGGTCTTGAATGCAGACGGAATGCACAACCTGCCATAAACAATATGTGTCTAACCATTGTGGGGTCTCCCGGGGCACAAGCACATACTACATACTGACTGGGTTTTGACCTTCGAGAAAACTATCACAGTCATGCATAGGTGAACTAGGTGGCCAGAATGCACCATACATAACACAGAACATGCAAAGTAGCTAATGGAGCAACATCGGAGCAAGCTGAGAAGCTCTCCCTATCTACCACTCAGAGAAGACGTATAGCTAATTGACCCTAATTCATACACTCCACAATCAGTGTATGAATAAGTGAATTCCTAGAATCATGGATTTCTCAATAATCACAAACATGAATGCATGTGACTAGAGCCCCCACATACATTCCTCGTCAGAAGATAAACAAAAACAATACAACTTATGAAGTAAAGAAGTTTTGGTGAACAAAAAATGTTCACTTTCCTGTTCACTTCTCAATAAACTTTTGTGTACACGGTTTTGAGGGTGCAGTGATTGGTTGTATATGTCAGAGAAGCTCAAAGCCCATACACCAACACTCCCCTTGGCCCGCAAGAGCTGTCAAGAAGGTACTAGCTCTGAAGGAACACAGGCTCCCCCTCGATAAGAGAATCCTGGGACCATGGGCCTCAACACTGCTACGCCAGATCATTGAGTGCCTGGGTATCGACCACTAGAAGAATACGAACGAATGCGGTGAAGCCCAAACATGCATCAGAGGTCTCCCAAACATCGGCATAGACCACCAAGTGCCGAGGTCTCGACCACTCAGTAGATACTACTGACACAAACAACCATCCATCCCCAAAAATGCAACTGCTGATCTGGTCGCAAGAACATAAACACATCAGTTGTGTTTTAACAATGAATAAGCTCAAAGACCACCCAAGGCTCCCCCTGGGCTGATGAAGCCAGAAACAATCGTGGTGGGAAAGTGCATGTCCTCCCCTGCATCTACGGAGCTTTGTATGTGACACTATCAGAGACAAATAGGATTTAGAAATGATGGTGCATCTAGAACTCACTGATACACCAACGAAACCCTAGAAGTCACGAAGTCCGACGGCTGGAGACTGCCAAACATCCCAGTGGGTTGTAGTCTCTGTGGAGTCATCATCAGTATTGGTTATCACTATAGTAGGGATACGCTTCCAAAACAACTGCAAACGCGTGATGTAGTCTGGTCTACTCCTGATGCGAGGGATAAGTCCAACGACGAAGGAGTGCACGCTGCCTGCTGTGTAGAGGAAGAAGATGAAGCTGCATCGCAGATGGAGGAGATGGTGGTGCTGACTTGCAACAGTGCATGTGACGCAAAAGAAGTCTCTGGGCGTGCAGCTGCCAATGCCTCTCTGGCTCTAGCAAAGGGCATCTCTGCCACACACACAGCAGCTCAAGCATCCTCCCTCGCCGCTTGCAACACCTTCGAATGCACCCAATCAACTAGGAACTCTGTCTCTATGAGATCAATGTCGCCATCCACAAACTTTTGAAGTCTATAAGTGCTCACGGTGAAGGCTGACAAGGCAACCAAACAAGATCGACGAGCATCTACAAGCTGTTGTGGTGCAGTCGAGATGTGTACCTGTGAATTCAGAGCCATAGACTCAGGGGTACCAAAAGTGGCTGACTCTGCCATGTTGTATCATTGCTCAGTTACTACTCTAGGAATAACCACATAACTCGAATCACACGCCTCCATGGAAAGTGTTGAGCTGCACGCTCAACATCTCCTGGCATGCAAAGCGCCTCTAACTGATCAAGATCAGTAATTTGCCGACGATGTGACTCTCGAGCAATGACCTCCATGTCCCACATTGTCAGCACAACAAGTGTGGTGAGTTCAGCAACCACTACCACCAATCTGGCACAGGACACACCTATAGCATATGGCAAAACTCTGGCCTCTGGGAGTACGAACGCTGTAGTTGCTGGGAGCACCTCCACGACTATAGTCCCTACAAAGGCCTCTTCCATGTGTGACTCTAGAATGATAACCAACAAGGGACCCTTTTTCACTACCTCTGTGTCCGTGTCCAGCACCGTAAGCTCGACCCCAGTAAGAGTTGTAGAATCCTTGTAACCATCCTGAATGGTCACGGCCGCCCAAAGCGCCCTTGCATGCGAATGCAGCTCCCACCGCCATCCTGAAGTGCCCATGAACCCCAATGAACCTTGCCTCATTGGCTAAGTGTCCATCCAGAGACGCTTTGGTTGCAGTGGGGGAGAAAGTCGCTTCGCCGTGCTCCGTGTCAAACCGATCCATCTCATGTTTTCTGGAGGTGCGCCTCTGTAGCAGGCACACGCAACCTGTGCCATCCTCGAAGCCAAGTGGCTACACCATGTAGATCTCCTCGTCAAGATGCCCATGGAGGAAGGCATTGCTATCCTCCATCTGGTGCAGTTCCCAGTCGTGCTGGACAGTCATGTCCAGAAGGGCTCGCACTGTGGTCATCCGCCCGACAGGAGCAAATGTGTCTGTGTAGTCTACGCTTTCAACCTGTGAGAAGCCCTTTGCGTCAAGCAAGCCTTGTAGCGATCCAGAGAGCCATCCTACTTCAACTTCTTGAGCAGCACCCATTTTTCCTATACGGCCTTGCGACCTGGCGGTAGGTCAACGAGCTGAAGGACACCGTGGTCTGCGAGGGTAGCAAGCTCCTCCTGACACGCAGCCCGCCAGTGGTCGGCATTAGGGCTGGCCAGAGCTTGGCGGAGAGTGCTCGGGTCTGAGCCCGACAAGGTTGAGCCCTGCGCGACAAGGGCTGAAGTAGAGGGCGTGGGGGTGACATGAGTCGAGGCTGTCGCTGCATCAACTGCGTAGGCATGCTCGTACGCAATCAGAGCAGGACCAGTTGGGTAGCTTGGGTGGACCTCCTCGAGGCCCTGTGCGCTGAGACCGAGGGCCATCGTGTCAGGGTCACCGCTGCGAACGTTGCGGGAGGGCAGGGGACGCAGCCGACCACCCGGTGCACGAGAATGTGTGCTGGAGGGTGACTCAGGTGAGTCAGCCGGTGTAGGGGCAGCAGGCCTAATGGTCGGGTGAGCGGGCGAGACAGGCGTCGGGGATGCTGTAGCCGCCGGCTAGGGGGGTGAGGTAGGCACCTGCCCCGCAAGTGAGAAAAGAGGTGGTGAGGACAAAGCGGATGGCGAACGCAGCACGGGAGGGGACCCGGCCGGCGAGGGATCCAGAGCTGAGGCAGGCAAGGGATCCAAAGCTGAGGCAGGCGAGGGATCCAAGGCTAGGGTCCGAGGGGAACCGACAGCAATGATAGCCGGGTCAGAGAGAGGTCCCGGCACTCGAGAGGCAACACCCGCGGGCTCCTCCCCACCACACGAGGACCAGGACAGCACAAAGCATGCGGGAGGGGAAGAGCTAGCATGCGAGCAAGGTCGCGAAAGCAGAGGCTCTCGAAGAACGTTGCATTGCGAGACTCAACAATGTGACGGCATGATGGGTCCCAGAAACGCCAGGCCTTGGAGCGGGGGGCGATCTCCCACAAAGGCGCAGAGGCGGTCGCGAGGGGAGACCTTGGAGCCCTGCTGCTTCGCGGTGAATCAGACGCAAGTGAGAGAGTCCTAGACACACGCAAGACGCAGGTCAGCACGGTGACCGAACAAAGCTCATACGACGTGGTGTGGCAAGAAAAGGGACAGTACGGGATGCGGTTCCACACCCATGTCATGTAAGCGAAGCCCTCAAAGGCAAATGTCTCAGGGAGACCGCAATCGGCGTGCATTGCACGGATAGCATCCTCCATTGTGCGGTTCCATCGCTCCGAGAATCCATTATGCTGAGGAGTGGGAGGAGCAGAGTAGCAGCGGTCGACCCCGCGCTCAATGAGCCAGCGTTGAAGGTCGCCCATGAACTCTCCTCCACGGTCGGAGCGAAAGACGTCCAGGGTCTAACGCGACAGGTGCTCAACCATAGCCAGCCAACGATGAATTAGGAAAGGTGTCACTCTTCTGATGGAGACTATAGACCCATTGCATGCGGGTGAAGTCATCCGTCAGTGTCAGGACGTACCACCAACGGTCATCCTGAAACTCTGTGGGAAGCGGTCCAAGTAGGTCCGAGTGGACCAGCTGAAGAGGCCGAGTGGACTTCAGGATGGAGTCTGGGAAGGGAGAGCAGTGCATCTTGCCCTGTGCACACGCAAGACAGTCATTCTTGGGCGGTGCCACAAAGGAGGCCGCATCAAGTCTGAGCGTGGGAGTGTCACACAGAAGGCGCTCAACTGCATCAAGGTGGACATGACAGAGGTGTCGGTGAAGAAGGCGATGTTGGTCAGGGGGCAGGGTGCCGGTGACCTAGACACGCGCGGTCGGGCTGGGTGGCAGGGGAGACGTGGGGAGGCAAGCGCAAGTGACATGATAAAGGTCATGACGGAGCTCACCACGCAGGACAACCTCACCAGAGGCCTGGACAAAGACGGTGGCATCATCACCGACGTGGGTGACACCAAGCACCACGCAGGTAAAGGCACGAACGGAAAGGAGGTTGAGCTTGCGATCAAGCACAAACAGAATGTCTGAGACATACACGGGGCCAGATGGAACACTGAACTAGACGACACCGACACTGCGCACTGGCACCTCCTGGCCAGCAGCTGTGCAGACAAAACGGACGGAACCAACAGGACCAACGACAACAAACATGTCACGACAACAAGTCATGTGGTGTGTAGCACCAGAATTGACAATCCACGAGCCATCAGCAGTCCTGGTGGACGTGGTGATGGAACAGCGGGCAACAAAGCACAACAACTCAACAAGAACATCACTAGGGCACTGGGCCAAATCAACATACAAGAGACGGTACTGGTAGTCATCCAACCATACTAGCTCATCAGGACCATCAAGCCACTTTGACTCCATAGCAGATAGAGTCAAACGATCATCACCACGCAACTCCCCAGATACGAAACCAGCAATGGACACAGTCGGCTCAGTCCGCACGTGCGTACCTCTCTGAAGGGTGCGGACGACCTGCTCGAGCATTGCAAGGCATCGGGCCGCGTTGTCAGGAGGGGTCGCGTGAGCGGCTGTGGGTAAGGCACCAGCAACCCATCCGGTTGATGACTCTGAGACAGAGGAGGCACTAGACAAGGAGGTAGAATGGGCCTCGTAGGCTTGGTGGATCCCATGTTTAACGCGCTGCCAGTCGATGGGGTGACTAGTTAGACGAGTGCAGTCGGTGTAACAATGGAAGCCGCCACAGCTGTAGCAGGTCACCTGGCGACTGCTGTCGCTGGAGCCACCCTCGGCAGGTGCTGTCCCCTATCCTCCCCCCTTCTTGCCACCACCGTGCCCCTTTCCCTTCTTCCCCTTAGCCGCTGATGCACTCGCGGGAGAGGAGGAGGTGGTGGATGTTGCTGTGGTTTGAGGGGCGCTGGAGGAAGACACTGCCACGCACTTCGGCTCTACACCCCAGCCGGGTGTAGAGCCGAAGGAGTTTGACACTCCACCACCGCAGTACTCTCACCCTGGGAGAGCGAGTTGAAGTCTGCAACATGCTAGGCGCGGGTGGCTGTTGTCTCACCCTCCAGCAAGGTGAGGGCTAGGTCCCAGGCACCGCAAGGATCAGCGCCTGTACCGCTGAAGTAGTCCCCGACAAAGGGAGCGTAGTCCAGTACGAAATCCTCAGGGACAGCCATGGTCAGGCCATGCACGACGCGGCGAGCCATACACTGGTGGGGATCATAGGTCTGGTACTGACTGTGGTAGTACGGCCAGACCCCCTTGGCCATCGCCCACAAGTCAAAGTGCATGCACAAGGCATCAAAGCCAACCGTTGGGGAGTACTGCGGTGGTGGAGTGTCAAACTCCTTGGGTGGCTTCCAGTGGGTAGTGCCACTTGAGAGGCCACCCGTGCGTGGGCCTTGACCCTCCCTACGTTTGTTGTGATGCACTGCGCAACCTCATAAGTGTCCTCTGTGTCTGTGGTGCCGCCAGGAGGCACGCCTTGCTCCCCTGGAGCATCTACCTGCTGTCCATCGTGCTCCTTGTTGTCGTCAGAAGCCTCGTTGAGGGAGTAATTTGTGGAGTCATCGTCGGCTGCCATGCGCTCCATGCCTAGCATGCCTCAACGTGACTGCCTGCGCGCCCGTGGCGTCTGCCGAACAATCTGCTGCGATAGTAGCTCAAGGGCCTGCTGCATGTCCAACAAACTTGATCGGATGTTTTGTTCGTCAAGCAGCCTGGCAATTGCACGAGTGCGTGGATTGGTGGTGCGACTGTCGCTCACTGTGTTCATGGCTCCAGTGCCAACAGCAAAGGCGACCACGTCGTGCTGGCCTCCATTGTCCCCGCCCTCTGTAAGGCCTTGGGCGGCATGATTGCGCTGCTCCTGCTGATGTTCGCTGTTGTCAGCTACTGCTGGCCGTTGCCGTCACCCCCACCAACCCTACTATTCGTGGCTATTCGTTGTTGTCGCTGCCACTCATGCTGTTGCTTTCGCTGCTATTGCGGCTGTGGTGACCCCTGGTGCTATGGTGGTCAAGGCCTCAGCCGCAGTGGCTGCTGTTGCCGCCGCCGCTGTTGCCACCGCTGCCGCCACTACTGTCGCAGCTGTCGTTGCCCCACTACCGTTGGTGCCGCCACTGTCGCCGCTGCCGTTGTCGCCACTGCCGCCGCTGCCATCGCTTTTGCTGCTACTGCCACTGCTGCTCGTCAGTGCGGAGCACGCCGCTCGCCCGCCAGCCGCCTGCCGGCCTGAGAAGATTCACCACAGCTTCCTAGCAATGCTGCTGCTGACGTGGCGGCACAGACCGGTCAGCTTAACGCACTAGCATGCAAGCGGGTGCAAGAACAGCAAGGGTCAGGCTAGGAGAGACAAGACAAGTCTCAGAAGCTGCATTGCAGTGAATGTGCAGAGAGGAATGACAAATGACAGGTCCACACCATGAATAGTCGCCGCGGCTCACAGCGGGTGGCGCACGCGGTGGCACCTGTCGATCCTGAACCGGCCCAAAACCACTGTTTCACCCATAACTCTGCGCACAGGCGTCCAAACGAAGCGCCGTCTGATCCTACGGATGCAAGACAAAAAGACGGACACAACGACTGGTCACACGCCTATGTCCGGCAGCAACCGGAGAGTGTAAGAAAACAAACATGCAAATCAGCCTGGCAGGGCTGTCCACCGAGAAAATCCTGAAGGTCTCCAAACGCAGTCCGTAGGTCGTGGCAACCCTCTGGTACACCAGGTAGGCTACCAGGCTGCCTCTAGCGGGTGGAGCACCACCTCAGGGGACTCCGTCTCCAGCTGGGTCTGCCTTAGGGATCTGCACGAGCATGGACACGGCCGAGTGGTCACAACCAACTGTACAACTGTGTATGACTGACAACATCACAACACTCCCCCATGACCCGATGGTACGCATGTCCATACACGTGCAGAACGTGTGCCGGTGCAACACAGAGTGCTCAACAGATACCCGGACAGTCACCCACTCTCAGATAGGGGTCGCAACCCGACGGAACGAACAGCCTCGAGGAACTTCCCACGAGCCAATGCCTTGGTTAGAAAGTCAGCGCGCTGCAAGTCTGTGCCCACCCAGACGATGGAGATCAACTGCCGCTCCACCAGATCACGCACGAAATGATACTTGACAGCGATGTGCATCGTGCGTGCGTGGAACACACCAGAGTTCTCAGCGATCGCGAGAGCACTCTGGTTGTCGCAGCGGAGGATGATGGTAGGCACCGACTGACCCAAACACTGAAACAGCCGATGCAGCCACACCGCCTCACCGATGCCAGCGCCCAGAGCAACATACTCAGCCTCTGAGGAGCTGCGAGCTATGCACCCCTGCTTGCCGCTGCGCCAAGACACAACGGTGCCACCAAGCAAGAACACGTAACACGTGCGGCTGCGTCCATCAGGACTCCACGCCCAGTCACTCTTGGTGTAGCCATCTACCACAACCGAGCACTATCTCCGAATGCAGAGACCGTGACATGGAGTGGAGACCACGTACCGGACGACTCGCAAAGCTACATGCAAAGCGCGAGCCCAAGGGGACTGACTGAACTGTGCGAGTAGGTTGACAGCGAACGCAATGTCGGGACGCGTAGTCGTGGCCAAGTACATCAGTGAGCCAATGATGCACAAGTACAGGGTCACGTCCACAGCCTCGCCCAGATCGGCTGGGTCTGTCACCGTCAGAGCATCCTGCCCGTCGGGGGTGATGGGTGACGAGGCGGCGGGGACAGCGGCAAGGAGGTCAGCAAATCGCTCCGACACAACCTATGCATATCGTGCCTGATGGAGGAGGAGTGTCCGCCGACGACGATCACGCACAATCTCCATCCCGAGGAAAACAGCCGCTGGACCGAGGTCCTTCATCCTGTAGGCGGCCTGCAGGACCGCCTTGGCCTCCTTCATGGCCTCCGGTGAAGGAGACGCAATCAGGAGATCGTCCACGTATACCAGAATGGCAGTGAGGTGCTCGGCTGTCCGTCGGATGAAGAGTGACGGATCGGCGTCGCTCTGGACGTATCCAGCTTGCGTGAGGGTGCGAGTGATCTCTTGGTTCCAGCACCGGGGCGACTGCTTCAGGCCATACAAGGCCTTGCGCAAGCGCCAGACCTTGTTGCCTTTGACCTCAAACCCAGGTGGCTGGATCATGTAGATTTCCTCCTCCAAGGTGCCGTGGAGGAACGCATTGTTCACATCTATCTGGTGCAGTTCCCAGTCATGATGGGCAACCACACCAAGCAGCACGGGAGCTGTGGTCATGCGGCCAACAGGGGCAAAGGTGTCAGTGAAGTCCACCCCCTCAACCTGAGAGAACCCCTTGGCTGTCAAGCGGGCCTTATAGCGGTCCAGTGAGCCGTCAGCCTTCACTTTCTTGCAGAAGACCCACTTGGCCTGCACGACCTTCCGTCCCTCTGGACGGTCGACCAGCTCAAAGACTCCATGCTCCCGGATGGCCCTGAGCCCGTCCTCACAGGCGGCCCGCCACTGCTCAGCGTTATCTCCTGATAGAGCCTCCTTTAACGTGTCTGGATCGGGGACCGCCAAAGGAGAGCTCCGGGTGGCCAGGACACACGCCTCGCGGGTCGGACGGACCACAACCAGGTCAGCAGCAGCTGCCTGTGCAACCTCGTGCTCGTCGGCGATCAGCTGGTGCCCAATGGGACAGGCTGGGTGCACCTCCGTGTAGGTGCCTTGGATACTCAGGCCAAGAGCCTTCGTGCCAGGGTCACCACTGTGCACGCTGCGCGTGCGACGTCTGGGTGGCGCAACCGCAGTCGGAGGTGCACGTGAGGCCAGTGGGCGGAGATGTCCACCCGGCCCATGGGAGTAGCCTGAGTCTGAGCTGACCGATGGCTCAGGCACAGGGAGGTCAGGTGCTGTGTTTGGAGACGCTGCAGGCGCGGGCGAGTCAGTCGCGGAAGGCGCGGGCGAAGCAGGCGTTGCAGGCGCGGGCGAGACAGTCACGGCAGGCGCGGGCGAGACGGTCGCAGTGGGCGTGGGTGAGGCAGGCGCTACAGGCGCAGGCGAGGCAGGTGCAGTTCCTGCACGTGAGGCAGGTGCAGTTCCCGCATGCGAGGCAGGCGCAGCTCCCGCAGGCGAGGCAGGTGCAGTGCCCGCTGGCGAGGCAGGTGCAGCTCTCGCAGGCGAGGCAGGCACCGTGGGGACAGGCAAGGCAAGACACGAGGCAGTCCCGGCAGGTGCGGGCGAGACATTCCTGGCAGACGCGGGCGATGCAGTCGCGGTAGGTGCAAGCAAGGCAGGCGTAGAGACCACAGGCCCGACAGCAATGATAGCCGGGTCAATGGTGACTAGCGACGGTCCCACCCCGGAGGCATCCCGGACGCACTCACCCTGTGGGGCAGACTCCCCCAGCCGACGGGAGGCCTCACAGGTGGGAACGTGAGACGCTGCCTGGGTGAGAATGGCAGACAGGTCGCGGTACGACAGTGCCTCAAAAAACAGCGCGTCGCACGACTCAACAATGCGGTGTCGTCCTGCATCCCAGAAACGCCACTCTTTGGAGCGCGAGGAGACACCGAGGAAGGCACACATCTGGCCGCGCGGAGAGACCTTGGACCCCTGTTGGTCCTCGGTGTACCAGACGCAAGCCAAGGAACCCCAAACGTGAGCAAGCCTGAGGTCCGCACGGTGACCAAACCACAGCTCATACGGCGTGACGTGGTCCGGCAAGGGACCATGTGGGAGGCGGTTCCAGACCCACGTCATGTAGGCAAAGCCCTTGAAGGCGAAGGACTCCGGGGGACCGCACTCAGCGTGCATAGCGCGAACCGCGTCCTCCATGGTGCGGTTCCAGCGCTCAGACACACCGTTCTGCTATGGCATAGCAGGCGCCAAGAGCTGGTGACAGATACCAAGCTCGGCGAAGTGAGTGGTCAGCTCACCGAGAAACTCACCGCCGCGGTCAGAGCTGAAGGTGTGGAGGGAGTGACGAGACTGACACTTAGCCATCACGAGCCACAAGAGCACGGCAAGAGCGGCATCGCTCTTGTGGCGGAGGCAGTAGACCCACCGCATGCGGGTGAAGTCATCCGTGAGGGTAAGGACATACCGACCACAGTCAGCGACAGACTCGACAGGGAGAGGTCCGAGGAGGTCCGAGTGGACAAGCTCCAAGGGACGCTACGCGCGAGTGACGGAGGCAGGGTAGGTGCAGCGATGCATCTTACCCTGAGCGCAGAACAGACAGTCGGTCTTAGGCGGCTTCTCGAAGGAAGCCGCATCAAGACCGAGGGCGGGCTGTGTACGGATGAGCTTGGACACAGTGTCCGTGCTCACATGACACAGGCGCCGGTGTAACAGGCGCTGGTGGTCAGGAGACAACACCCCCGTGACAAAGACGCGAGCAGACNACGGAGGCAGGGTAGGTGCAGCGATGCATCTTGCCCTGAGCGCAGAACAGACAGTCGGTCTTAGGCGGCTTCTCGAAGGAAGCCGCATCAAGACCGAGGGCGGGCTGTGTACGGATGAGCTTGGACACAGTGTCCGTGCTCACATGACACAGGCGCCGGCGTAACAGGCGCTGGTGGTCAGGAGACAACACCCCCGTGACAAAGACGCAAGCAGACGAGCAAGGGGAAGAGTCAGGGGCAGAGCAGCGCGCTATGCGATACAGGTCATCCACAACAATGGCACGCAACACAACCGTGGAAGTGTCAAGTGCTATGATCGTGGCATCATCAGAGGAGTGGTGAACAGAGAGACCCATCCTTGTGCAGGCACGGACAGAGAGCAGATTGAGCTTGAGATCAGGCACGAAAAGCACGTCAGAAAGGTACACGGGACCAAACGGACCATCAAACCGTACGACCCTTGTCCCCTGAAGAGGTAGTGACTGCCCAAAACCTGTCCGCACTGACCGAACAGACCCAACAGAACCAAGCACGACAAAGGCGGTACAGTCGCAGGTCATGTGGTGAGTGGCCCCTGAGTCAATGATCCAGTGGCCACTCGCCTCACGACCTGTGGTGGTCACGGTGCAACGAGCAACGGAGTACGCTATCTCCGCTGGACGCTCAGCAGGTGTGGCAGGACAGCAGGACAATGCACGACGATGCCACTCATCCAACCACTCTGTGTTGTCAAACTCATCCTCACCAGGCGACGCAACTCCCCCACAAGCATGACCACATGCAATAAACACAGATGGACAGTCAGTCTGTGGACCACTCCGCTGTGACAGCACACTCGCACCTCCTTGAGAGCGAAGTGCCAGCAGTCGACGTAGCTCTGCGATGGTCTGGTCCCTCGGGTCCGGCGTGGTGCTCCCCCCGGATGGCGGCGGGCCTGCCGCCGGTGCTACACCCGAGGTCGCCGCGGCACGGGCTCCTGCTCCAGAGCGGATCCGCTCCTCGTGGGCTGCCTGAAGACCGCGGGTGATCCTCGCCCAGTCCAGCTCTTGCTGACACTCAGTGTAGCGATGAGGTCCGCCGTAGTTGTGGCAGTGGACAGCCCGTCCTGTGCCACCAGAAGGCTGTTGCGGTCCCTTCTTCCTTTTCCCCTTCTTCCCCTTCGCGACTGCTATAGTGGCTGTCGGAGCAACAGGGGAGGAGGTGGGAGAGGAAGAGGTGGAGCTAGTGGGGATGAAGGCGGACGACGGTGTGGAAGGCGTAGAGGACGTCGCTCCCACTGCTGCTGCGGCCATGGCGCCCTGCCGATGTGCGCGGGCTGCCTCGTCAGCCGTCGCGACCTGGATGAAGTACCGCTGCACCCAGGGCAGCAGCTGCAGGATGTCGGACATGGACGCGAGGACATCTTGGTCGAGGCGGGAGAAGGTGTCAGTGAGCTCAGGGCGCACTCCCAGCATGATGGTGTCCAGCGCCCAGAGCTGAGAGCCGCCTCCGGTGCCCATGCGAGTGTACAGGCGCATGGCCCGACGCCAATAATCAGCTGCTGACTTCGAGGGTCCCTGATGAAGAGAGTGGAACTCACGAAGGCGCGCGGACCGGGTCGCGTGAGTCTCTGTTGCAAATAGGGTCAGCGCTAGCTCCCAGCCGCGACACGGGTCTGTGCCTGCTCCCGTCCCAGGCGCGCCCAGGAAAGGGCGGAAGTCGACCACTGTCTCCTGTGGAAATGCGTACAGCAGCCCACGCATGGCACGCGCTGCCGTGAGGGTCTGGAGCGGATCAGCCGTCTGGTTCTGGCTGTGGTAGTAGGGCCAGACCCCCTCCGAGTCCGCCCATACCTGAAACAGCACCTCCCAACAGTCAAACCCCGCTTTGCTGTCATAGCGAGGCGGGGAAGTCTCAAAGTCCTTGGGTCGTCGCTCCGTGGGGAGCTGGACCTCAGGTGGTGCTGGGAGAGGACGTGGGAAGGGCATGAGAGGCATCAACTCTGCTCCCCCAGCGGCAACCGAGGCCTGATGTGGGTCGGTCTGCTGCTGCTGCTGCAACTGCCTCTCCGGCTGCTGCTGCTGCCGTCCCCTCGGACTGGGCGCCGGCGTCTTAATGCGCAGGCTACTCATCTGCTCCATCAGCCGGCGAAGCGCATCCTCCCCAGTGGGAGGAGGAGCCTGATCCCACTCCTCGACAATGGACTCTCGTCTCTGCGCAGGGGCGGCAGCGAGACCAGCAGACTCCTGGCCCGATGGGGTTGCCTCTCTCTCATTCCCGGGCTGATGTCCTGGTGTCCTAGACAGAGAGACCAAGGCATCGCGGATCTGCCGCAGAATCGCTGACTGCTCATCCTGACGCTGGCGGAGCGATGACTGCTCCACCAGTAGGAAGTCAATCACCTTTGAGCGTGGGCTACGCACCCCGCTCGTGACGGTGTCTTCCAGCTCCTTGCCCTTGGAGCTGCTTGACTCCATGCTCAGGCGGTGCAAAAGTCGTCCGAACACAGAACCGTCAGCATTTCTCGAGGAATTGAAACGCTGGCAAAAATTGACTTTTCGTCAAAGATTTCACCAAGTCTGTGATGACGTCAGCATACTCACTGCTGACGTCAGCAGGGGTCTGCTGAGATCAGCAGCAGGCTGCGGCCGTCGTCGCTGCCACTGCCAGTGCTGCTGCGCTGCGCTGCTGCTGCTCTGCTGCTGCGCTGCGCTACTACGTTGATGCAGCGCTGCCGCTGTTGTGCTGCGCTGCTGCTGCTGCGGTGCTGCAGCTGCTGCGTAGCCTCGGCAGCGTTGCACTGCTGCTGCGCTGCGCTGCTGTGCTGCCGCTGCTGCTGTGCTGCTGCTGCGCTACTGCGCTGCTGCTGCTGCACTGCGCTGCTGCTACACTGCCGCTGCTGCACTGTGCTGCTGCTGCTGCGCTGCGCCGCTGCTGCTGCGCTGCCGCTGCTGCTGCTACGCTACTGCACTGCCGCTACTGCTGCGCGGCTGCTGCGCTGCTGCGCTGTTGCTGCAGCAGCCGCGGCTGCTGCTGCTGCTGGCGCAGCCGCAGCTGCTGCTGGCTGTTGCGGCTGCCGCCAAGGCCGCGGCTGCTGCTGCTGCGGCAGCTGCCACTACCGCGGCTGCTGCTGCCGCAGTTGCTCCAATCTGCCGCCGCCGCTGCTGGTTCCGCGGCTGATGTCACGGCCACGTCTGCTGGGCCTGCTGCGGCCGTGGGTGGAGAGGCCGCGATCGCTCTTGCCGTGGCTGTGTTGACTGATGCGGCTGTCGTGGCCGCGTCTACTGTTGCGTGGTTGTGGCCCTCCCTCACAGGACCCGTTGCTCCTGCGGTGGGCTGTGCTGCCGCTGCCACTCAGGGCTGCTGCTGCTATCGCTCACTGCTGCTGCAAACGCTGCGTCTCTGCTGCGCAGCTGTGCGAGCTCTGGCTCGCTGCTCTGATACCATGAGAAGATTCACCACAGCTTCCTAGCAATGCTGCTGCTGACGTGGCGGCACAGACCGGTCAGCTTAACGCACTAGCATGCAAGCGGGTGCAAGAACAGCAAGGGTCAGGCTAGGAGAGACAAGACAAGTCTCAAAAGCTGCATTGCATTGAATGTGTAGAGAGGAATGACAAATGACAGGTCCACAGCATGAATAGCCGCCGCGGCTCCCAGCGGGTGGCGCACGCGGCGGCACCTGTCGGTCCTGAACCGGCCCAAAACCACTGTTTCGGCCATAACTCTGCGCACAGGCGTCCAAACGGAGCGCCGTCTTATCCTACGGATGCAAGACAACAAGACGGATACAACGACTGGTCACACGCCTATGTCCGGCAGCAACCGGAGAGTGTAAGAGAACAAACATGCAAATCAGCCTGGCAGGGCTGTCCACCGAGAAAATCCTGAAGGTCTCCAAACGCAGTCCGTAGGTCGTGGCAACCCTCTGGTACACCAGGTAGGCTACCAGGCTGCCTCCAGCGGGTGGAGCACCACCTCAGGGGACTCCGTCTCCAACTAGGTCCGCCTCAGGGATCTGCACGAGCATGGACACGGCCGAGTGGTCACAACCAACTATACAACTGTGTATGACTGACAGCATCACAACACGGCCGTCGCTCCTCAGCCGCCGGCCGCCGTCCGCAACCAGCCAGCCGCCTGCCACCGGTCGCTGCGTGCTGCCTGCAGGTCGGCGCCGGCCGGTCAATGCGGACCGGCCGCTGCCGCTGCCCGTTGCACGCCGGCTGCCGGCACCTGCCTGTAGCCGCTGCCCGCGGCTCGCTGGCGAGCAGCTCGCCAGCCGCTGCCCGCTGGCTTGCTGCACGTCGGCTCACCGGCCGCTAGCCGCTGGCAGCCGCGCGTGGGGTGCGGCCTGTGATGTGGCAGCGTGGGTCGCGCCCCTCAGCCACAGCTGTTGTCGCTCCCGTTGACGCTGCTGCTGTCGCAGTCTTTGGCGCTCGCGTCACCTCGTGACGCGATGAGTGGTGGGTCCTCCCTGGACTGGTGCTGCATCCCTACTGCGTAGCCACGCAAGAGCTGTCTCGCGTGCTCTAATACCATAAGAAACTTCTTGGAAGTTGCCTCATTAGATTGCCTACCCACTGTGTGTGATACCAAGCAGGAAACGGCAAGGGGCTAGTCAGACAACACTCACAGGCGTCAAGTGCTTGTCCACAGGAAGCACATGAAAGGAGAGCTACACAAACGAGCCACACACACATTTATAGGGGCGACAGCTCTCGGTTCGCACCACACACTAGGGTAGCGTTTCGTTGTGCCTCAGCTAGCCACAAAAAGGAAACACTCACAACTCACTGCCAACATATCGGAATCAGGCGCCGTCTGAACGGCTAGAACCAGAGTCTGAAGCACTACAACCCTGCAGCAAGCATAGACAGAGATGTTGCACCCCAGTGCAGGCCGTCGAGCCCCTCACGGGCTCCACTCCTCACGGTGCCGACGAGCGCTAGCAGAGCCCGGCCGCCATCGGGCCCACCTCAGGCATCTGCACGTGGATGGACATGAGCCGACAGGTCACAGTGCTCCGTGAGGGCACCCACCAGCAACAGACTTGGCCTGGTGGGCTAGCCGCTAGTCCCTAGTACGTAAGCTCTCAATAGGGCTCATTGTACTTCCCTCCTTGTTCTTAATGCGTTTCAGACTAAGCCGGATTTGGCCTTCATTGTCTGCCCCTCACACCCAAAGCTCATGGCAGCTTTGGATGGGCCTGCATACCCTAATCATTCGGTGTCGTGGGGGATCATTACACACACAGTTTGCCTCAACATTCTTAAGCAGGACGTTCAGGAACAGTTCCCTGCGGTTCTTCTCATATAATTGAAGGAACTTTTGCTAAACTATGGACTGAAAGAGAATGAACCATACTGAATCTTGCATTAATGTAAAACAACAATTTTTTTGGCCTGTGTGTTGCATCAATAACTCTTCAGTAGTTGGGCGAATCAGTCATGAAATTATGCTAACAGTTTGTTCTTCACCCATCAAACCAGAAACAAGACCGGTCAAAAGCGGGGTCGACCTCGAAGGTCCTTTCTCGATGAGCGATGAGACTCGGATGTCCACTCAGCCTGGTAGACCATTGCAAGTCTCGAGCAGCACTTGATCCAACGGTAAATGGTTGGATTAGCACATGGATCAAGTGCTGCTCAAGACTCACGATGGTCTGCCATGCTGAGTGGACATCTGAGTCTTGCCGTTTATCCTCGGAGCATGAATTTTTTTTTTATGCCAAAAAGAGAAGGCGCTTGATCCGACGATTTCTCACTTTTCCAAGTCAAACTCTCAAAACACACTGTGTGATCAGCAAGGACGAAGGGTCGAGGGGGGATCTCTGGCTGAATATGACAAGCTCTCATTACTCATAGATCCCATTTGGGCGACCACACAAGAAACTGAAAAAAAGGCTCATTTTTGGTGAATATGCAAAGCATTGAATTGCATTCTAAAAAGTGCACGAAGTCGAGGTTCAGTACGGGAGATTGCTTAGGCTTGGGGAGTGCTGAGAAACGCAAGAAAGGGAAAGCGAGGAGAATAGGATGGGTGCTGGGACAGTGATAGAAGGGGTGAAGTATGTTTTAGGATGGCAGAGCGCAAGCATGGAGGGAGAGAAAAGAAGGGGGGGAGAAGAGAGAGAGAGAGAGAGAGAGAGAGAGAGGGGGGGGGGGAG
>SZWC01001164.1:67358-104758 GCA_023375785.1 Penium margaritaceum | reverse complement strand
CCCTAACATCCGACAAACCCCCTAGTGACACTGGGAGGTTTGGGGTTTACTTTTTTACTTGCCCGGGCATCTGCCGGGCCCCGCGGTAGCGGGGCCCGGCAGATTCCCTTTCATTTATCACACGTGCGCCGCATCTTGCAAACCCCCCCAAAACTACGACAAACCTCCTAGTTTAAATGGGGGGTTGGTGTTTTATCTTTTTACTTGCCCGGGCATCTGCCGGGCCCCTCGGTAGCGGGCCCCGGCAGATTCCCTTTCTTTTATCACACGTACGCCGCATCTTGCAACCCCCCCCAAAACTACGACAAACCTCCTAGTTTAAATGGGGGGTTGGGGTTTTATTTTTTTACTTGCCCGCGCATCTGTCGGGCCCCGCTACCGCGGGGCCCGGCAGATTCCCTTTCTTTTATCACACGTACGCCGCATCTCGCAAACCCCCCCAAACCTACAACAAACCCCCTAGTTTAAATGGGGGGTTTGGCAGTGTCATCGCAAGCTCGCAGGGAGGTTTCGCCGTGGAACCCCTCTTACGAGCTCGCAATGGCGGGCGAAGTTCGGCTCCGTCGTCGGAGTCGAAATCCATGTCGAATCTGGTGAATACATGAGATGTATGACACTCGTGCCCATTTTCGCTCGAAGAAGGACAAATATGGGCATCGCTGTTATGTCGTTAAAAACCATGGACATCGCTGCTAAATCTGGCGAAACCATGGGTATATAAGTACTCCGTCCAGTCAGAATATGGGTCATTCTAGATGTTATGATCGTTGTTTTAAGCTAGTCATCGGATTGATTGGTCATGTCTTTGGATTTCGCTCAAGAGTTGTCACAGTCATGTTGCCCACGTGGGTTCAGGCATCGTGCACGAGTACAAGCAAGAATCTGATAGAGAGAGAGAGGGATGCGGAGGGGGAGGGTGGAAAATGGACAATTCTCTTAGACATGTCACATAGCATACACATGCTCAGGCAACTACATCCTCATCCTCGTATCCCTGCATTTCGGGTTCGGCCATGAAACTCAGGATGTCCTTTGACGCCGCGGACTGGAACGCAGGTTCATAGCACTTCAGATAGCCGCTTCCCTCCCACGCATTGCGGACCAACTTGCTGTTCGTGCGGAGATGACCCTATCCCTTCATCATCCACCCCACAGCCGCATCCTTGATGTGGCGCATGCCCAAGTCAACGGTGTTGCTATCCAGCAATCGCTCTCCCACCCATGCGCTGTAGGCAGTGGACACCTCAGCTTTGAACGCACGCTGCAGTCCAACATCGGCCGGCTGCAGCTTGGACGTACAACCTGCAGGGATGTAAAGGAGCACGACCCAAGGAAACCGCTCCGCCACCCATGCCTTGAATGATTCTGTTGCATGGGGATGCCATGCATCTAGGATGAGTAGCAGCCTCGTGTGGTCGGTGGACAAACGCGCCGCCTTGCAGCGGTCAATGAAATAGGGCTCAAGAACCATCGACAACCACTCCTTGGTGGTCTCGACTGTGGCCCAGTGATTGGGCATGTGAGTGAAGTGCAAGCCAAGCTTCCGTATCGCGAACTCAGATTCCTCGCCGCGCGGGTGGCATGCGTTAGTCTTGCCACTCGAAATCACCTGCAAGGGCAGAATCTCCCCGTCGAGGGAAGAAGCGATGACGGTAGTGACTTGCCGCTTGTCGCCCTTTCCACAAACCTTCACCTCCTGTGAGCCGCGCGGCGCATACGTGTAGCGAGGTGCCGGAACCAACTGGACACCTGTGTGGTCTGCGTTCACCACGAATGCATCGTTGATGCGGTTCAGAGCAATGAGGAAGGCGGCCCGCTTCCACATGCTTTCTGCACGAGCCTCCCAATCAGCTGGAAGCTTTTGCGCAGCAGTGGTCCCGCACCGCCATGCCCACTGCATCTCCTCCGCCACGAATTTGGGATACCAGTTCCGACAAAACATTTCGTCGACGGGCTTCCTTTCAATCATCTTCACACCGCGGTCTTTCAGGATCGCGTGCACTTTTTCACGAATTGTCAGGCTCGACAGTGGCGCTCCCGCCTCCCGCATGCGTTCGAGAGCGCAGACGACCTCGTTTTTTAGCTCGGGATGTTCGGCGAAGTAGGCTTTACGTCCACGGCTGCCTTGCACACGTGACGACTTCTTCGCGGCTTCCTCGATTGGTGCGACCGGAGAATTGGACAGAGCGGGGACGTAGATGGAGCGGAGGCGCTGAGTACCGGGCTCGTACCAACCACGGACGGTGGACGGTGCAAGTTTCTCATAGATGGACGGTTGATGAGGAAGCCTGTTGTGTGCACAAAGATGGTGGATGGCTTTCACCACACTGCCGGTGCGCACCACTGCAGCGTGGATTATGGGTACATGACCCAGGCCGTACCAGTCCATGTACCGCCCGCGTTTAGGTGCAGTGTCCATTGATGACGATGGCTCGGGTTGCGGTGGTGCTGGCGGGAGTTGGAGCATGTCGGTGATGGCGTCAGCAACAATGGCGGCCTCGTCTGCCACCGCGTCGTCGTTCAGTTCCTCGATGAGCGCTTCAAGGACTGCAAACTCTATCGCAGCACACCGTTCATCCGGATCAATGATTGATGTAGCATCGCCTGAGCTCGTACCAGCGGCAGAACTAGCAGCTGTACTGCTGCCAGTTGGAGGCTCGTCGGTGGACGCATGTCTGCCAGAAGCACTTTCTGCTGACACATCAACAGGTGTTTCCTCTTCATCGTCAGAGAAGACCACCCGCCTTCCCTTGCGTCGCGGCCAACGTTCGTGAACGCTCTCGTAGGGATCCGCATGGTCTTCCACGGTCGTGGGCACCGTCGACGTGGAAGGCGCGACAGAAGGTGGAATTACGAGAGGATGCTTCCTTGGACGTCCAGGTCCTCTACGCGTCCTCACGGGGGCGACAGGCTTTGGTGCTGCCAGAGCACGTGCGACGCGCTCACGGTGATCTTCGGGAGAGATTTTGTCAAATAATGAAGTCAATGTCGCCATGGTGTTGGGAAGTGGCTGCATGGTGTCCATCATGCAAGCGCGACATTCCTATAGAATGCTGATTGGCGACACGGAGGGGACAGCGACACGGTTTCCTTCTGCGGCATGACTTCATGACGGACCGGCACAAGTCTCCATGTTGTCAAGGATCGACGGAATCCATCGATGCAGATCTGACGTGTCTGACCAAACCGGCGGAAACAGGGGGGACGAAATATAGAGTCCAACGCTCGACGCGCGTCAGTGGACCGTTGTCGGGATTCCGTTCCTACTTTTGAATTTGAATGTCACCGAGCGTTGCACGCCCGGACATGAACACACCACACGGGAAAAATAATTCTGTTGCACGAACGAAATAGAGACTCCATGTCTGACCAATTTCGCCCAATTAATGTTTGATGAATTAATTCAAAGGCAAAAGGAATCAAGGCTCCACTGTAGAGCGAAAATGTTTTGACATTTTCACAAATTTAAGTCAAAACTGCTTGCCAAACTCTGACCATGCCAGCTGGTACGGTCAAGTTTGGATCCATGAGGCAGTTACAAAAGACAAAAGGGGTCCTGAGGTCGCATTCTGACTTCCGCGAGGAGAAAGACCCAAAATCGCATATGAGATGTCGCGATGCATCTTTTCATAAAGAGATGCATCATGGACACCGATATTTAGAAGCACGTGAGAGATTTCTATGAAAACCTATAGATTATTCTACCGACGGGAAGAAATTGTAGAAAACAGACTCTCGACTAAAAGGAAAGAGAGCACGAAATGAAGTGGGTGTCACAACGGATACGATTGTGACGTAATCATAACTTCGTGCACGAATACGCTTCATAGCTTCGAAAGGGGTACTTACGCTCTATGACGACGCGACGCGCTGAGACCCGTGTGACAAACGGGCATCGTCGGCAAAGCCGACCTCATTCGTGACCATTCGCGACTGAAACACCGAGAGCTCCGCCCTTTCGACACGACGTACTCCACCGATTTCTACACTGGCATCAGAGCCAGTCGTCTTTCAACTGCAGTCCTAGCACACACTCGTCTAATGGCGTGACCTAGTCGAGCCGACCGCGACAAGTCTACCACGTGAGACGTGCTAGGAGACCCGAATGAGGGTTGCGAACTCCACAGATTTCGCTTCTACACCCTCGCTTGGCAAACAACTGCAAACACGGTCGCAGAAGCATCCTGACGCGCAAAACGGGCCTCGGCAGAGAGGCAAGACAGCCAGCTTCGACAGCAGCCACCTCCGCCGCGACAGCAAGGGCCCCTGCTGCGAAAGCAACTTCTAGGCCGTGGGGAAAGGCGAACTGAGCCGCCACCCACGTTTTTCCGCCCCGTGGAGGTCGTCGTCGTCCAAGAGGAGCCAAAAACGGGACAAGAGGTGGACCCCGGGCCAAGAACTTAAAAAATTCATCGCGTCCACAAGAAAGCTCCGATTGACATGCCGTTTTTTTTTGTTGGATTCGCATTAGAAATCTCTATCTATTTGTGGGATATTCGAGACCTGATTTTGCCACTTAGTGGTGGCTAGTTTAGGTTATGTTAATATCTTTGCATGTTGTGGTTTCCTTTTTGCTCCTTAACTCTTGATCCTCCTCTCAGATTGAGTGAGTTAATCTCCTCTTTGATTAGGAAAGTGGTGCGGTAGTTCTAAGAGTGTACAGTCTTCAAAGTGAGTTAGTTAAACTCCTTGTGAAAAGGCACACTTGACGACTACATGTGTGAGTTTCAAAGTGAGTGAGTGGAGCTCCTCCTTGCGAACTGCACATTAAACTAAGGGAGTCAATCTCTAAAGGAGTGGAGGGACCTCCTCCTTGGATTTTGNACTTAGTTCCACCTACGAGAGGGAGAGAGACCGGATCTTGTTGAGAAAAGAGGGTTTAAAGCAAGTACCATCGCGTAGTCGCGAGTGTGTGCTTCACCCAAAAAAAAAAAAAAGGAGGAGGGGTAGAGCGGGCTTAAAGTGCGTGGCATTGTCAAAAGGCAAGCGTGCACCCTAGCTAGAACCTTGAAAGGGTCGTGAGATTCTTGGGTTACCGAAGCCATGGCCGCTCGGGCTACCGGCTTATCCACGCTCTTTGGCGGGCCGCCTCCAAAGGTGACTCCTAAAGGGAAGTACAAGGATCGCTCTCCGATCCGCCACACACTACAAAAGGGAACGGGCGATCCCGTCCCAATTCCGTTACGACATCGGGATGGAAAGAAGGGCGGGCGTCGAGGCGAGGACCATGTGATTCGTCGTGGGCAAGCTCTTGACCGCCCCTATGGCTTGCCACCGTACACGCTCGAGGTGGAAGATAGCCATGAGCACTTGATTTTTGAGACGACCGAGGGACGTGAAAAGGTCCATGAAGATCTTGGGCAAGAGGCTCTCGAAGAAACTCCCGAGCCTACTTCAAAGCCGACAACGGAAGATGAACATCCTTCCAACATGGTGGATGGTGATGCCGACATCGCGAATCCTCCAAAGTCGGATGAAGCCGCAGCCGAGGATGAGGTGACAAGTGACGAAGAACGTGACGATGTTGTAGCTGAAGAAGAGGAAGCTACTTCCATCGAGCTTGAAGCAAATGACATTGGCGATGACGAGAGCGACGAGCAACAAACTGAGGATGACAGACACGAGACGGAAGGAGAGGAACACACTACCATCCCTGGACCGGTTGGAAGGCGTCGTGTTCATTTCTTGGATGACTCGGACGAGTGGGGAAAAGAGTCATCTCCAACTCGTGGTATCCGCGTTGAAGCTGCAAGGCAAGAACTCGAGACAGCCGACCCCGTGCGTGGACTACTTGAAAAGCGACAAGATGCTTCTAATCTGCACGCCATCGAAAGGAACAACCTCTGCCGGATGGGCCTTGCCGGCTCTCCAAGCATCCATCGTGCCTTCCTCAAAGCGATACGCCTTCACGAGGCTGAGGAAGATGTAACAAGGCTGAAAGACAACCGAAGTAGCGAGGACTACAATATCGTTGTGGGCATCATCGGTGAAATGGCACATAGCCACGAGAAGACGGTTGTCTCTCTGAGAACAAATGTCAGCCACGCTCACACGGTGAACCGCAAACTCTCAGATGAGAACATCAAACTCCACAGAGAGCTCGCTGTCGCCTTACTTCGCATTGAAGAAGAAGTCACCGCTCGAGAGATGCTCAAGGCAAAGCAACACGAAGTGGCACAGATTAATGAGGCAGCAACGGTTCATGCGGCAGGAGAGGCGGCTGAACGCGCTTTTGAGCGCCAGAAATAGATTCAGGCCAAAAGTCGCCAAGCAAGCTCAGCCGCCAACCAACGCGACACAATGCAGCCTATCACCAGCGTTGGGCCACCGGCAGCAAGCTTGACAAACCGGCCTATGTTTGACTCGGCTGACAGATACGATGGTAAGTCAAATGTGCACACGTGGCTGAAGGGATTCAAACTCCAGATGCAGCTGAGAAAGATCCCCTTGGACGACTGGGGGGCACAAGAGATGCTGGCGGTGAACCGTGAGCAGTTTGAGCAGCTTGTAGAGATATGGTTTGCAAAGAACCAGGAGGGAAATCCCACGTGGGAGGAGTTCGAGGAACTCATGGGAGAGTTGTTCTCTCACCCTATCGACTCGCAAGCAGCAAAGGTCGAGTTGGAGAAGTTCAGGCAGGGAATCTTGACCCTAAGCCGGTATGTGGATCACTTTTATGACACGGCCCAGCGTGTCCAGCCGCGACACATGACAGAGGAGGCAAAGATTACATTATTCTTGAATGGGTTGGCCAACCAACAGCTGAAGTTCCAATGCATTACTGATAAGGACCACAAGCGATGGACGAGCCTGCGGGCAGTGACAAAGTACGTCCTGGAGACGTACAATGAGAACTCGGCCTTGTGGGATACTTCGACTCCAGTGCATACAACAAGGAATGAGGCGCCAAGCCTCCTTGGGAATGGCGGAAGCAAACGTCCTTTCAATGGACAGATTGGACAACCTGAGGAAGCTCGCTTCCAGGATCAGAAGGCTCAGCAAAGTGGCACTTTCACCTGTAGAGAGTACAACGAACCGGGGCACATTGCATGGAATCGCCCGCATCGTCAGCAACATGGTCCTCCACAAGGTCCAGCTGTCCGTCAAGGACAGGGCAACAGGCCTCATGGGGGCCTGAACCGACAAGGGATGCTAGGACACCAGCAGGGCAGTGCGCGTCCTGTTCAGGGCGGTGGTGGAGCGCCAGCGGGTGCTCCAGGCGGGCAACTCGCTGGACCCCGAGGAGGCAATGGTGCTTTTGGACGGGCACCTGGAGGGCAGCAGCAGCCAGCCTTTGGAGCTGTTCGAAGGATCCGAGTGCGTGGGCGACAGCGGGGTCGTGGACGCCCTCGTGTGCCAGACGAGGTTGAGGGGTACGAGCACCATGGTATGGAGCCACGTGGACTCCAACAAGATTTTCGCCTCTCCTAGTAGTAGACAGTGGACGACTGCCCGGGGGACTTGACGGCATGGACAATGAGAGGATATTCATGTTTGTGGATGACGATGTAAAGCGATTTGAGTTCTTGTCATCGCAATGTTTTTCAACAATGTTTTCATCGTTCCTCCAATCTGACTCCCTTTACTCCGGTCGTTTTCGTCCACTAATGTATGCCACAAAGGAGAATCTTGACAACCGTTCATGCCTTGTCATAGTTACAAGGGAAAACATGGCTGACATCATCAAAGAGGCACAACAAGCTCATGAGATGCAGTCATTGACAGCAGTCACGATGGCTGTGCCCGTACATGAAGGAAATGACATGTCGCAACTGAAAGACTGGAGATTGCTTGCAACCTTTGCACGTGGTCATCACATGTGGGAGAAGGTGGATGATATAGTGGAGCTACATCGAAGCTCCTATGCCTACCGGATTTACCACTTGCAGGCAAAGCCGCCAGTGAGCTTGTTTGTACGGAAGTCTAGTGCTCAAATGACCATGCAGTTTCGAGGAAGTGTCAATGGAGCACCAGCTCGAGTCCTTGGTGATACTGGGGCTGATGATTCATTTGTGAAGGCTACATTCTTGGATTCCATTGGTCTAAAATACACCCCTCGACAAGGAAAGGTGTTGGTGGGCGATAATCGAGAAGTACCAATCATCGGTGATTGTGTGGTACGGCTATCCCTTGGAGGATTGAGCACAAAGACCCGCCTCACGGTTCTTGACCTGATGGACCCATTTGACGTCGTGTTGGGAGACCCTTAGTTGGTGAGCCACAAGGCAAAAATGGACTTCGAGTCAAAACTATTGCAAGTGATGAAAGGACGACGGAAGATCACCATCTCACCAATACCTCAACTTCAGATACCTGAAAATCACACACCGGCTGCGTTGACTGCGATACAAGTGAAGCGAAGATTGCGACAAGGATGCCGTGTCTTCTTAGCCACACTACGAAAAACAAAAAAAGAGCCTGTACGTGACATCCCACACAACATGAAAACCATCATCTCAGATTTTCAAGATGTGTTTCAAGAACCCCCAGATGGACTGCCGCCAGTGAGAGAAGTGGGTCACACGATCCCACTAGAGTCCAATGCAACACCACCTTTCCGGGGCATGTATCGGCTCAGTCCCGCCGAGAGAAAAGAGGCCGAAACACAAATCAAAGAGTACCTGCGTAAGGGATGGATTGAGCCAAGCTCATCTCCCTTTGGTGCACCAATCCTTTTTGTGAGCAAGAAGGATGGAGGCTTGCGAATGTGCGTGGACTATCGCGCGCTGAACACGCTTACAGTAAAAAATCGTTATCCATTGCCATGGATCAAAGACCTCTTTGATCAACTACAAGGAGCAAAAATCTTCTCATCACTTGACCTCTCGCAAGGGTATCACCAGATCCGAATCACAGAGGAAGATGTACCAAAGACTGCCTTTCGTACACACTTGGGACACTATCAGTTTTGTGTACTGGGGAAGTCCGTGTTGGTGTACTTGGATGACATTCTCATCTTCTCCAAGACAGAAGAGGAGCACAAGATGCATCTGCAAGAGGTGTTGGAAATTCTACGTGAGAGCAAGTTCTTTGCAAAAATGAGCAAGTGCAAATTCGCGCAAAGAGAGCTTGAGTACCTTGGACATATTGTGAGTGGTGAAGGCATCCGCGTGGACCCCCGAAAGGTGCAAGCGGTGAAAGAATGGCCCCGCCCTTTGAACGTGGGCCAGATCCGATCTTTTCTTGGCCTCTCAAACTATTTNAGGGGCTACTCGACCTTGGTCAGCCCACTCACAAGTCTCACACGAAAGACAGTCGCTTGGCGTTGGACAGAACGATGCGAGGCAGCCTTCAACAAAGTCAAGGAGATGCTAGCTTCAGCACCCGTGCTTGTCCTTCCTGACCCCAAGAAGCCATGGGAACTCAGATGTGACGCATCACTTGTCGGTGTCGGAGCTGTCCTCATGCAAGATGGTCATCCAGTAGCATTTGAGAGCCGAAAACTTTATGATGCAGAAACTCGCTACACGACAGGAGACCAGGAACTCCTTGCAGTTGTGCATGCCTTCAAGGTGTGGCGATGTTACCTGGAGGGAGCAGAAGGGGAGATCACGGTGGTCACTGACCATAACCCCCTAATACATTTTCAAACACAACCCAACTTGTCGAGACGTCAGGCACGCTGGAGTGAGTACTTGAGCAGGTTCACTTTCACATGGCAGTACCGGCCCGGCCGCATCAATGTGGCAGATCCATTGAGTCGTAATCCCGTGTGTGTGGCAATCATGGTGGGTTGTCAGAAAACCTCAGACCGTACCTTTGCCACGATAGCAACCGCGGTGACTCAAAACACGAACCCACTCCGTCCAGCACCCAGACCACTTATTCAGGTGAACCCCTTCAAGAATCGAATTCGCATGGGTTACATGATCGACCCATGGTTCCAAGACCCTCGGAACATCGAGCGACATAATATAATCAAGGCTGAAGGACTTTACTGGCATGGCGAACAGGTGGTGGTCCCAGATGCCAACAAGCTTCGGGAGCAGATGCTGTTTGAGTTTTGTAATCCCCCAACAGCCGGACATGTGGGTCCAAAGAAAACAGGATATTCATTGTCAGGGCATTACTGGTGGCCGGGTTGGAGTAATTCAGTGCGAAGATATTGTGTGGTTTGTGACCTGTGCCTCCAGAACAAAGCAAGCAACAAAGCTCCAGGAGGGCTTCTCCAACCATTGGACCTTCCCAACGCTTAGTGGGAATGTGTGGCCATGGATTTTATCACCGGCCTCCCACAAACAAAGAGGGACCATGATGCAATATTCGTGGTGATCGATCGTGGAACCTGCATGGCACATTTCATGCCCACAACATCACGGGTGACCACTGAGGAAACAGCACGCCTCTTCTATGATGGCGTTGTGAAGTACCACGGCATCCCCCTCGAAATCATCTCCGATCGTGATCCTCGGTTTGCAAGTCGTTTCTAGCAAGCACTCAATGAGCGATTCGGAACACGAGTAAAGATGTCAACAGCATTCCATCCACAGACGGATGGGCAGACTGAACGCATGAACCGCACATTGGAACAAATGTTGCGGATGTATATCAACCCTTCGATGGAGGATTAGGATGAATTTCTCGCGCCAGCAGAATTTGCCTTCAACAACGCCGTGAGCGAGTCGACTGGCTATACCCCGTTCCTTCTCAATCATGGTCGGCATCCGGTGGTACCCGCCTCACTAGTGAAGCGCGGGGGCGGCGGTGATCAGGTTCCCTCCACCCAGGCCTTTGTTGAGAAAATGGATGCGTTGTGGCGTGATACAAAAGCACACCTGTACGCAGCTCGACAACATCAAAAGGTCTATGCTGACAAGTCCAGACGTGAGGTCAAATTCTTCGTTGGCGAGCGAGTGCTTCTCAGCACAAAACATTTACGGTTGAAGACGCCTGGTGTACGTAAGATGTTGCCAAAGTGGTTAGGACCCTTCGTGATCACGCATGAGGTGGGCACAGTGGCCTACCGTCTCGCGCTCCCCTCCGCAATGCGTATCCACAACGTCTTCCACGTGAGCCTTCTTGCACCATACACGGCAAATGGGACTGTTCAACCACCCCCGCCAGCAGTTCTTGCCGTTGAAGGCCAATGTGAGGTACACCGTATCCTCCAGCACCGAGAGGGTGCACTTCACGGACGAGTGGTCAAGGAGTACCTTGTGCATTGGGCCAGTTGTGGACCTGAACACAACTCATGGGAGCCAGAGTCTCAGATGCCAAAAGCAGCAGTAGCCGAGTACTGGGAGGAACTGGCTGCCCGGTCACGACGACGTGCCCTCGGGGGTACCACCCTGGCACAAACCCCTTCATGAGGTTTTGGCACAATACCTTGGCTACCGCGTAGTGTGTAACGGGGACGCCTGGACACACGTCGCGAGGGCGCTCCTAACAAAAGGGGGAGGATGCGCCGCCATCCCTTGTCAAAGGTTGAGATTTGGTATTGTACTTCAAAGTGCCATAAGACCTCAAGTGATAAAAACTATTGTTTTGACAAATGTGACGGTCATAAAAACAAGAGGATTCCTTCTCACTGTTTTTTTTCCGTGATGTGCAGGTCTTTTTCTCCAAGAAAAGATCACAAATCGGGACGATTTGGTCCTAAAGGGGGAGGAATGTAGAGCGAAAACGTTTTGACGTTTTCGCATGTTTAAGTCAAAACTGCTTGCCAAACTCTGACCATGCCAGCTGGCACGGTCAAGTTTGGATCCATGAGGCAGTTACAAAAGACCAAAGGGGTCCTGAGGTCGCATTCTGACTTCCGCGAGGAGAAAGACCCAAAATCGCATATGAGATGTCGCGATGCATCTCTTTATAAAGAGATGCATCATAGACACCGATGTTTAGAAGCACGTGAGAGATTTTGTTAAAAACCTATAGATTATTCTACCCACGGGAAGAAATTGTAGAAAACAGACTCTCGACTAAAAGGAAAGAGAGCACGAAATGAAGTGGGTGTCACAACGGATATGATTGTGACATAATCATAACTTCGTGCACGAATATACGTCGTAGCTTTGAAAGGGGTAGTTACGCTCTATGATGACGCGACGCGGTGAGACCCGTGTGACAAACAGGCATCGTCGGCAAAGCCGACCTCATTCGTGACCATTCGCGACTGAAACACCGAGAGCTCCGCCCTTTCGACGCGACGTACTCCACCGATTTCTACATCCACCCTGAAAAATGCTTTCGAGGGCAAAATCAAAAAGCAGTACGGTATGATTATCTTGACGATTCTGTCCGTTGTGTTTCCCACTTCATTTCGTGCTCCCTTGCCTTTCGTCAAGAGCCCGTTCGAGTATATGTTATTCAATAAACAGGAAGTCGCCGATGGACTAAGGGTACGGTAAAATCCTCTCACCTAATATGACGAGGTTTTAACACATTTCCAAGTGGGCAAAACGTGGTATGGGGGCATAAGTTCGATTTTCCTTGTCTTGTCTGAGGTAATCAAGACAAGCCCCTCGTGGTTGGTTGTCCCTTTCCAACCTCCATATGGTTCTTATAATTGACCATGCCAACTGGCATAGTTGAACCTTTTCCATGAAACATTTTAAAAACGTAAAGTATTTCATCGCTTCATTCCTCCCCCTTTAGGACCAAATCGTCCCGATCTGCTCTGTTACTTGGAGAGAGCAGTGAACTGCACACTTCAAAGAAAAATTCCAACGAGTTAGCAATACGAGATTCTGTTTTGTTGACTTCCACTTTGAAAACCTTTTGGGTTCACGATAAGGTCTTTATGGCACGCACTCTCAGCCGCATAATAGGCATGGCCTCGCTTCCTGCCCTTTTTGTAAGGAGCATCCTCGTGACATGTGTCCAGGTGTCCCTAGAACACAATGCACGGTATAGTGCCATGACCTCCTCGAGGGGTGTGTGTGCCCGGGTGGTACCCCCGAGGGCACGTCGTTTTGAACGGGCAGCCAGTTCCTCCTAGTGCTCGGCTACAGCCGCCTTCGGGATCCGAGATTCTGGTTCCCACGAGTTGTGTTCAGGTCCACAACCGGCCCAATGCACAAGGTACTCCTTGACCACTCGTGCGTGGAGTGTACGCTCACGGTGTTGGAGGATGCGGTGCACCTCACATTGGCCTTCCACGGCCAGGACATTAGGCGTGGGCGGCTGAACAGACCCATCCGCTTTGTATGGTGCAGGTAGACTTACATGGAACACGTTATGAATTCGCATTGCAGATGGCAGGTCCAACCGGTACGCTACTGGTCCTACTACGTGCGTGATCACAAACGGTCCGAGCCACTTTGGCAACATCTTGCACACACCTGGTGTCTTCAGCTGTAAGTTCTTTGTGCTCTAAAGCACTCGGTCGCTGACGAAGAACTTGACCTCACGTCGGTTTCTTTCAGCATAGGTCTTTTGGCGTTGTCCAACAATGTACATGTGTGCTTTTGCATCGCACCAAAGTGTATCCATTCTTTCGACAAAGGCCTGGGCGGAGGGAACTTGATCAGTGCCGCCCCCGCACTTCACCATAGAAGCGGGTACCACCGGATGCCGACCGTGGTTGAGGAAGAAGGGAGTATAGCCTGTCGACTCGCTTACCGCATTGTTGACAGTAAACTCTGCAGGAGCGAGGAAGTCATCCCAGTCCTCCATCGTCGAGTCGATGTACATGCGCAACATTTGTTCTAGTGTACAGTTCATGCGCTCTATCTAACTGTATGTCTGCGGGTGGAATGCAGTTAACATCTTCACTCGTGTTCCGTATCGCTCATTCAGTGCCTGCCAAAAGCGGCTTGCACATCGAGGGTCACGGTCCGAGATGATCTCCAGCGGGATACCGTGGTACTTCACGACGCCGTCGTAAAAGAGGCGTGATGTTTCCTCTGTAGTGATCCTTGGCATTGTGGGCATGAAGTGCGCCATGCATGTAGTACAGTCAATCACCACAAAGGTGCCATCATGATCCTTTTTTTTGTGGAAGGCCGGTAATGAAATCCATAGCTACAGACTCCCATGGAGTGTTTGGTAGCTCTAGGGGCTGGAGAAGCCCCCCTGGTGTCTTGTTGCTTGCTTTGTTTCGGAGGCAAAGGTCACAAACCACACAGTACTTCTGTATGTAAATACTCCATCCACTGGTAATGCTCGGCGAGCGTATAGCTTGTCTTCTTTGGGCCCACGTGCCCAACTGCTAGAGGGTTATGAAACTGAAACAGTTTCTGCTCACGTAGTTTTCCCATGCGTGGAACCACCACTTGTTTGCCGTGCCAGTAGAGGCCTTCTGCTTCCATGAGGCCATGTCGCTCAATGTTCCATGAATCTTGAAACCATTGATCGATGGTGTAGCCCATGCGAATCCGGTTCTTGAAAGGGCTCACTCCCACTAGTGGCCTTTGGGCTGGGCGGAGTGGGTTCGCATGTCGAGTTGATGATTTTGCCACTGTGGAAAAGCTACATTCTGACAAGTCATTGCTTCTCACCATGATTGCCACACAAATAGGGTTTCGGCTCAATGGGTCTGCCTCGTTGATTAGACCGGGCCGATCTTGCCACGTGAATGAGAAGCGACTGAAGCATTCACTCCAACGCGCTTGACGTTGAGACAGGTTGGGCTGTGTTTGGAAGTATATCAGGGGCTTGTGATCGGTAGCCACAATGATCTCCTCCTCTACTCCTTCCAAGTAACAACGCCAATCCTTGAAGGCATGCACGATGACAAGAAGTTCTTGTTCTCTTGTGGTGTAGCGTGTCTATGCATCAGAAAGTTTTTGACTCTCATATGCCACTGGGTGGCTGTCTTACATGAGCACTGCTCCAATGCCAATGATCGATGCATCACACCTTACTTCCCATCATTTCTTCGGGTCTGGCAAGGCTAGCAAAGGTACAGATGCCAGCATTTCCTTGACCTTGTTGAAAGTTGTCTCACATTTGTCTGTCCAACGCCATTGTGTTGACTTCCGTGTGAGGATTTTGAGCACGCTAACCAAGGAAGAGTATCCCATCATGAAGCGCCTGAAGTAGTTCGAAAGGCCAAGAAATGATCGTAGCTGACCCATGTTCTTAGGACGAGGCCATTCCTTCACGGCTTGTACCTTTTGCGGGTCCACTTGGATGCCATCTCCGCTCACGCTGTGACCGAGGTATTCTAGTTCCTTTTGCGCAAACTTGCACTTGCTCATCTTTGCTAAGAACTTGTTGTCCCAGAGGATTTCTAGTACCTCTCGCAATTTCCTTTTGTGCTCTTCTTCTGTCTTTGAGAAGATCAAGATGTCGAGATACACCAACACGGACTTCCCGAGTTGATTCTGAAATACGCTGTTCATCACAGCTTGCAAAGTTGCAAGTGCAGTGGTCAACCCAAAAGAGAGTACTCAAAATTGATAATGTCCCAAGTGCGTACGGAACGCTGTTTTGGGTACATCATCCTCCGTGATGCGGATCTGGTGGTAACCTTGAGAAAGATCGAGCAATGTGAAGATCCTTGCTCCCTGAAGTTGGTCAAAAGGTCCTCTATTTGCGGTAGTGGATATTGGTCCTTCACAGTAAGTTTGTTCAATGTGCGATAATCTACGCACATGCGCAGACCTCCATCCTTCTTACTCATAAAGAGGATCGGTGCGTGAAAGGGAGACGAGCTTGGCTCAATCCACCCTTTGCATAGATACTCCTTGATTTGTGTTTCTGCTTCCTTCCTCTCAGCCAGGCTGAGCCGATACATTGCCCAAAATGGAGGCGTGGCACCAGGCACGAGTGGTATGGTATGACCCACCTTCCGTGCCGAAGGTAGGCCGTCTGGCGGGTCCTCGAATACATCTTGAAAGTTGGAAATGGCATCTACCACACCTTCCGGGAGGTCCTATCTTGGTTTTTCTTCCTCGGTTCTCCGTAAAGTGGCCAAGAAGCACTGAGAACCTTGTCGTAGCCTTCTCTTCACTTGCATCGCAGTCAGTGCTGCAAGTGTGTTCCTCTCAAGTCAAAGCATATGAGGTATTGGTGAAATTGTGATTTTCACCGACCCTTCACGACTTCCAGCATTTTGGATTCAATACTCATGTTTGCTTTGTGGTTCACCAACCATGGATCTCCCAAGACAACGTCAAATGGGTCCATAAGATCAAGGACTGTGAGGCGGGTCTTTGTGCTCAATCCTCTGAGGGAGAGCTGGACCACGCAATGACCAAGGATTGGTACCTCTCGATTGTCTCCCACGACCACCTTCCCTTGTCTCGGGGTGTATTGAAGGCCGATTGCATCAAGGTATGCCACTTTCACAAAAGAATCTTCTGCTCCAGTGTCTCCAAGAACACGAGCCGATGCTCCTTTGACACTACCCCAGAATTGTATCGTCATGCTAGCACACGATCTGCGCATGAACAGACTCACTGGTGGTGTGGCATGTAAGTGGTAAATCCGGTAGGCATGTGAACATCGGCGGAGCTCCACCATGTTGCCCACCTTCTCCCACATGTGGTGCCCCCGAGTGTAACTTGCGAGCAACCTCCAATCCTTGAACTGGGAGACATCAAATTCTTCGTGTATGCGGACAGCTCATTGTGATCAATGCGAGTGTTTGCTTTTCATGCGCTTGTTGTGCTTCTTGGACAATTTCCTTGACATTCTCTCATGTTGCCACAACAAAGCAGTCACGATTATCAAGATTCTCCTTTGTGGCATACATCAGTGGACAAAAGCGGCCACAATAGAGAGTCACATTGGATGAATGATGAGAATACTGTTGAGTAGCATTGAGATGACAAGAATTCAAATTGCTTCACATCATCATCCACAAACATGAAAAATCTCTCATCTGCCAAACCACTTGCTCCCCCAGGCATTCGTCCACTTTCTACTGCTGGGGTTGGGGAAAATCCTGCTGGTACCCACACGTTTCTACACCAGGTTGGTCATACCCATCCTGTTCATCTGCCATGCGAGGGCGTCCACGGACACGCTGCCTTCCACGAACCCGGATCCTCTGGATAGCTCCAAGTGCTGGCTGTTGTTGTCCTCCAAGCACGCGCCGAGGGCCAACATGACCCAACCAAGGTCCAACATTCTGGTTGCCTACAGCACCAGCAGCCATGCCACCTCCAACACCCTGGTTTGGGCGAGCGCCACCATGCTGGTGTCCTTCCGCCCCCTGCCCGATGGGACCTCCCAAAGGTCTGTCATCTTGACCCGGGCGGAAGGCTTTCCCTTGTGGGGGACCTTGGCGCTGGCATTGCGGGCAGTTGCGTGCAAAGTGCCCTGGCTCATTACACGCCCTACATGTGAAGGTGCCAGGCTGCGATGTTTTCTGCTCTTGAACACGTGGCTTTTTGGACTGTCCAACGTGTCCCTCAAGAGGGCTCTTCCCTCCTCCATTTCTATGGAAGCTTGTGAAGTCCGTCTTGGTCGCATGTCCTAGAGTCGTCGTGTCCCATAAGGCCGAGTTCTCGTTGTACGTCTCCAAAACATACTTTGTTACCGCCCGCAGGCTTGTCCACCGCTTATGGTCTTTATCTGTGATACAATGGAACTTTAGCTGCTGATTGGCGAGGCCGTTGAGAGAGAGTGAGAGAGTGATCTTTGTGCCTTCGGTCAGGTGACGCGATTGGACACGTTGGGTTGTGCCGTAAACGACCTCCACATAACGGTTCAAGATCATGATCCCTTGCCTGAACCTTTCGAGCTCAACTTTTGCTGCATGTGAGTCAACTGGGTGTGAGAACAGCTCCCTCATGAGTTCCTCATTCTCTTCCCATGTGGGACTACCCTATCGTTCCTTTGTGTACCAAACATCTGCAAGCTGCTCGAACTCCTCACGACTCACTGCTAACATGCCTTGGGGTCCCCAATCCTCCATAGGCACCTTCCTCAGCTGCAACTGTAGCTTAAATCCTTTTAGCCACGTGTGTACGTTGGACTTGCCATCGTATTCATCATCAGGGTCAAACACAGAACGGCTCATCATGCTAGTAGCTGATAGTCCCCCAACTCTGGCGGGTTGCACTCCTGGGGTGGAGGTAGTTGTCGGTGTTGGCTGCACGTTGGCGCGATGCGTCTCAGCTCGGGCTTGCTCCTTGCGTTCGAATGTGCGTTCAGCTGCCTCTCTTGCCGCGTACACCGCTGTAGCTTAGTGGATTTGGGTCACCCCATGTTGTTTCGCTTTGAGCACTTCCCTTGCAGTGGCTTCCTCCTCAGCACTGTGCAGTACAACAACAAGCTCTCCATGAAGCTTCTTATTCTCTTCTGATAGCTTTAAACTGGTGACGCAGCTGCTGCTGACTTGTAACCGCAATGCAGCAACGGTTTTCTCATAATTGTGCGCCATTGCTCCCATGATGCCGACAACAATGTTGTAGTCTACTGAACTGAGTCGTGTTTTCAGTATCGCAACATCTTCCTCAACTTCAAGCAGACGAACGGCCTTGAGAAAAGCACGGTGAATGCTTGGGGAGCTTGTGAGACCAAGGCTGCGTAGGGATTCTTCATCACCTGTGCGATTAGTGCTAGAGCTCTTCAGTTCACGTGTGGTAGTTCCAAAGGGGCTGGACACCTCAGAATCTTGCCCAGCAACTTTGACACAAAGGCGCTGGTAAGAGGGTTGCTCGCCCTTGTTGCCGTCACCATCATCCTCAAAATGCATGCGGCGTATCCCAACTGGTCCAAGGACGTGCGTGGGCCTGTGGCGGACGTCCGCACCGGCCTCCTGATCATCTTCCTCTAACTGAGGTTCCATGTCTTCGTCGCCTTATATCTCAACGACTTCAAGCTGGAGAGTGGTGTCGGCGTTCTCCTCCTCTGGCATGCCGTTAGGTTCTTCATGTTGGCCATCATCCCCTTTTCAGAGACATCCTCGTCAACTCCATCCTGGAGGTTGACATTCTCGGAAGCATGAACATCGTCGCCTCGAGTTGTGTCCGGGATAGACTAATGAATCGCCTCAGCGGGTTCTGCCTCGACCTCCTCGCTGGGGCTTTCGGCGCCTTCGTTGGTGTCGAAGATCAAGTGCTCGTGGTCATCTTCGACCATGATCGTATACGGTGGACGTCGCGAAGGTGATTCGTGAGGCACAAAGGTTTCCTCACGTCTTCATCCCCCGTTCCCCAAGTTTTGGGGGCGTCATGGATTTTGAAGGGGAGCTTTGGTTCCTCTCGTAAAGCATGGCGAATCAAACCTCGTTGCTTGGTCCCATGCTTGGTTGCGTCCATCGGAGGCGGGCCGCCGAGAAGGGTTGACAATCCAGTCGCCCTCGCCGCCATGGCAAAGGTAAGAGCTTATCCCAAGAGAGCGTAACGCTGGAGGGGAGTCGAATGATAGCTCTCTTTTTTTCTTTTTTAAGGTGGAGTACGCACTTGCTCTTGCAAGGCTACTCACTTCAAACCTTTGCTCCCACTCTCTTCTTCAACCTTCAAGTCCTTGTGGGTGAGATTCAGTGAGCTGCTTCACAAGGAGGAGTCTGGCTCACTCACTTTGAACTCTTGACTAAATCAAGTGCGTATGTTTGAGGAGGAGATAAACTCACTCAACTTCAAGGGTACAACACTAGCGTTTCCGCTAACACACCAACTCACTCAACTAAAGAGGAGATTGATCTCACTCTGTTTAGGAGGAGCTTCAAGGATGTTACACGAGGAAATGAGAGAACAAACTACGTATAGAAATTTCGATGCCACGGCCGGATGGAACAATTTGGCCTCTACCTAGAGAACCATATAAAGAGCTTGGAATTAAGAATCCAACAAAAAAAACGGAACAAGAAATGGAGGTGCATTGAGGTCACACAAGGATTTTGAAGTTCTTCTCCCGGGGCCAGCTCCTGCCTTGTCTTCGGCTGTCTTCCTCCGCGACGGCGAGCTCGAGTGCCCCAAAAAGGTGGCTGCGCATCTCAGCTCGCCCCTAGTGCGCCCTGGATGGTTCCAGCGCCTTAGGGGGGGCTTGTTGTTGCTCCCAGAGGCCTGTTGGCACAGCATATGGCCCTACTAGCGTAATCTACTGTCGCGCTTGATCCCAGGAGCTCGTTTCGCACAGACGAGTCCACCATGGCAATTGCTGTGGTTGTGAGCGCCGACACTTGTGCACAACGAGGTTGGCGATCTTGAAAGTCCTACAGTGGGCCACCTTAGTCGCTCAAGAGGTTAGAGTCGTCGCCCAAGAGGGCTGACGGTTGTCCCATGAACGTGAAGGTCGTTTAGGCTGTCAGCGCAGGACTTCTGGCTCTGATACCAGTGTAGAAATTTGCTAAGTAGGTAACATCAAAATGCGGAAGCTCTAAGTGTTTCAATTGCGAGAGGGTTGAGGAATGGCCTCGGACTTCGTCGAGTCCCCTCTTCTTACGGGTCATACCTGAGTCGCGTTGTCATAGAGCAAAACCGACATTTTGAAGCTATGTATTACTTTCGCATTCATAGTTATGATTATCTTGATGATTCTGTCCATTGTGTTTCCCATTTCGTTTCGTGCTCCCTTGCCTTTTGTCAAGAGCTCGTACGAGTATATTTTATTCAATAAAAAGGAAGTCGCCGATGGACTAAGGGTACGGTAAAACCCTCTCACCTTATATGGCGAGGTTTTAACACATTTCCATGTGGGCGAAATGTGGTATGGGGGCATAAGTTTGATTTTCCTTGTCTTGTCTGAGGTAATCAAAACAAGCTCCTAGTGGTTGGTTGTCCCTTTCCAACCTCCATTTGGTTCTTACAATTGACCATGCCATTTGGCATAGTCAAACCTTCTCTATGACATGTTTTAAAAACACAAAATGCTTCATCTCTACAGTAAGAGTACTTAAATGTATTTTTGCACCGAACGATTTTTTCTTGAACTAGTTGTAACCAAGGGCTGGGTAGTTGGCCAATTTACCCCCGGCTGTTGGAGTGAATATCGCGGTCATCGCGACGCCATGGGTTGTTTATGTAGTAACAGAAATGCCCACTCTAGAAGGTTAGGGACTCGTGTACGTCTCTTATGTAACACGTCTACCCCTTTTAGCCACAACATCTCGGCGCGCATGCAGTTGTGGCCCGGAGACAAGGGTAGTAGCCATTGATGAGGTGATCGACGTCTTGGAGGTTGTCGTACGGCTCCCAGATGTTATGAGTGGCATTAAAGTCGTGCCACTTGACGAGATATTCCATCCTCTTGCCTTGCTGTTAATGACCGAGGATGTCCTCGATGACGTACTTCGTGTCTTTGTCCACTTGAACGGGAGGCGGAGGAGGGATATCTCTGCCGAGGAAATTCTCTCCGGGGACTCGGTGGTGCTCAAGTCTACTGACATGGAACACCGGATGAACTTGCATTGTGTCAGGGGGTTTTAGTCACACAACCACGGGGGTTGCGCTCGATCTCAAACGATCCCAACCATTGGGGTTTGAGCTTTGAACAATTGGAAGTTGATGTTTGTCAAGCTGAGGACTTTAAAGCTAGCGGTGAAAATGTCGTCGCTACGATGTCGGTCAGCTGCTCGCTTCATCGCTCCCTATGTCCCGCGAGGGTCTGGCGTGTTTCCTCCCAAAAGGTGGTGAAGTCTTGTCGTTGAACGTCGACCGTTGGAATACTACTACGACTCTGTAGTACGGCTGGTGTGGCGGGAAGTTTGCCATACGCCACTTCAAATGGAGTTTTACTTATTACGGTGGAAACTGCCGATTTGCATACGATTTCGGCGGTCGGAAGTTTTTTTGCCCAATCCTTCCCATGAGTTTGGCACAGTGTTCAGAGCAGTTGTTCGAGTGTCTGATTTGTCCGCTCGGTTTGACCATCTGTTTGAGGATGGAATGCAGTTGAAAGTTGAATCCTACTTCCGTACCAATTCATCAGTTCGTGCCAAAAACGGCTGGTAAATCGACCGTCTCTGTCGCTCGTGATGGTTCTTGGTACGCCGTGTTGTCGCACGATGTTGATTAGAAACAACCGTGCTGTTCCTTTGGCGGTGACGGTGGTCGTTGTCGGCATGAATTGAGACATTCTAGAAACCTGTCGATGACCACAAGGATGGCGTCATATCCCCCGGGTGAGATTGGTAATCCGGTGACAAAGTCCATGGAGATGTGTGCCCATGGTTCCGTCGGAACAGGGAGTGGCTGCACAAGTCCGCGTGGCCTTGTGTGACAAGATTTCTGTCGTTGACATGTGTCGTAGGTTTTATAGAAGTTGGCCACGTTGGATTGAATCTTGTCCCACCAATAGCTTCTTGCCAGCTTCTTCAGCGTCTTGTCCTCTCTCTCCGAAGTGTCCATCTGGACCGGTGTCATGGCATTCTTCGAGTAGCATACAACGAGGTTTGTCGTTCAAGGGAAAAACTACTTGGTGAGTGAATTGCCATGGCCAGTAGGGTGGGTCGAACCAGAGTTTATCATATCTACTATGCTGGTCATAGCCTCTGCCGAACAATGGCTTGAGGTAGGGGTCTTGCTGTATTTGTAGGGTTGCCACGTCGGTCATTAAATCGGGTCGGCGGCTGAGTGTGTCTGCCGGATTGGTTTACCTGGCCGATACTCCATTTCGTAGACAAACCCGGACTCAAGGAATTCCATCCATTGGGTTTGACGTCGGCTGAGACTTGGCTGCATCTTCAAATACTTCAATGCATGGTGGTCGGTGTGCACGATGGTCCGCGACACTCGAGGTAGCATTGAACGCATTCACGACCGCCAGCATCTCTTTTTTTGGACCGCGTGCTTGAGTTCTGGTTCTCGTAAATTTTTAGACATGTAAGCGACCGGTTGTTCGTCGTTGTCATGATCTTGCAGGAGAATTGTGCCGACGGCTCGGTTTGATGCATTGGTAGCCGTTATGTAGTCGACCGTTGGATTGGCTAATCATAGGGTTGGCGCCGAGGTCAGAGCATCCTAGAGAGTGGTGAACACTTCTTGTTTGCTGCTCCCCACCGTCACTTACATTCTTTTCAAGTGAGGTCGGAAAGAGGCGCTGACACTCGTGCATAGTCTCATACAAATCGCCTGTAGTAATTGCACAAACTGAGAAAAACTTGAATTTCTCAAACTTTGGTCGGCGTCGGCCAATCAACGATTGCTGCCATTTTTTTCGGATCCATAGTGGTCTGTCCACCGTTGATTACGTGACCCAAAAACTTGATCAAACGACGACCAAAGTCACATTGTGTGATATTTCCAAAAAGTTTCTTTCTTTGTAAAACCTGGATAACTTTTTGGAGATATCCATTGTGTTCCTTTGGGGTGGGGATGTACCCCAGATTGTCGTCGAGGTACATCACGACAAAGTCGTCGAGGTACGGTCGAAAAACATCTTTCATTGCCGCCATGAACGTTGCCGGGGCATATGCCAGGGAATCTAAATGGCATAACTATGAAATCGAAGTGGCAGTAGTGAGTTCGGAATACTGTCTTCTCGATGTCAGCAGCTGCCATGCGTATGTGATGATATCCGCTGTGTAAGTCAATTTTGCTGAAAATTTGGGCTCCTCGGAGTTGGTTGAAAAATTCGTCAGCTCAAGGGAGAGGGTAGCGGTTCTTCATGATAGCATCGTTCAACGCCCGATAATCCACGCAGATCCACATCTCACCGGTTTTCTTTTTCACAAATAGTACTGGTGTGGCGTATGGTGACGTGGAAGGGAGGATGAACCACTGACCAAGCATTTTGTCGAGCTGCCTTTTCAACGCGGCCAACTCGTGATCACTCATCCGATAGGCCCATCAGTACATCTGTTGACCCGCTTCAGTTTGATACGATGGTTGATATCTCATTGAGGAGGTAAGGTTTTCAAGAGTTCGTCGGGGAAGATGTTCGCAAATTCCTCGATGAATGGTGCGAACTCTTCGGGTGCCATCGCGAACTTTGTCGAGGCCGATGAGGCTGATTAGACGGATGATGAGTCAGCTACTGCCACTTCCGCTTCTCCCATTGGATCGACATGTATTAGCCAAACTCGAGCTCCTCTTCGTGTACTGTGTTAGGCCATGTTGTGCGGTATTGGCTGCACCGGTTGTCGCTTTTTGGCTTCCCCGATTTCCTCTGCTCCTTCCATCTCCGCTGCTCCTACTATCCGTTCTTTTCCTACACGTGGAAGTTGTTGTTTGGCGCCATCAATCTCCACATAGATGTTGCCACTGTTCCAGTCGACATACGGATTGTGCCGGAATAGAAAATCTCGTCCAAGGATGATTCTATGGTCGCTCATTGGACAAGACATCTAAGAAAGTTGCATCCCAAAGATCTCCTGCATGTAGTCATAGTGATTCTCAGAGCTTCCGTATCTGTAGTCTCCCGTTGATGGTTTTTCCTTCAAACACCTCTGGTTCAGTCTGCAAACTTAGCTTGCAAACCATGTCGTTGCCTACGAAACTATGTGAAGCTCCTCCATCCAATAGTGCCGGTACCGTTCTCCTACTTCTGCATCCTTGAGGCTGAACCTTTAGCAGTATTTCTAGTTGTTCATCTTCGTACCCCTTGTCGAACTTTGCGCTCTCAGAAACCCTCTGCGACAAAGTGGACCGTTCAGATGGGCAATTGCTCGGAGCAGATCCCTCCTCGCCGACAAGAGTTGCACCTTTTACTCCTATCCTTTGCCGTTTCCCGACTCATTTCTCTGCGACTTCCCCCCCTTTTGTGTCATGAATACTGTCCTGGCGTGCCCTGAACCACCTTAGTGTGCACGACTACTTAGTGCAAAGAGACCTCCAAGGGAGGTGAGTTCTTTGGGTCGCCACAATACCGAAGGGTGCATAATTCAGGCAGAAACCAGATTGTGGAAACTGAGAAAGGCTGAGAATCATTGATGGTCAGTTTTTTTTGTGATATTACATCAGATTCTTATATCCTAAGATCTGAGCTTTCCAACGCATCCAAGCACACCCAAAACGGAGCAGTATAGCCCCTGCTACACCCATCCAAGCAACCCTTGATGGAGCCGCCTTTGACTGCCGCCGACGCGAGTCGTCTCCTACATGAGCCGACAACGGCTCGAAGCACCTTTCTTTGTATTGACAAGTCAAAGGGCAACTTGCCCTGGTCCAGGGGACCTCCCTGGTTGCTTCCTCTAGGGCATGAGGGTCTATGGAGCCAGATGGAGCTGAACACGGACCACCGGCGGTGGAGTATCCCGTCACCTGGACGGGTACCAGATTCCACCCGCCGCACCACCCGATCTTTGGATAGGGTTTACTTTCTGAATTCTCTAGCAAATTGAGCAACTAAAAGCTTGAAATCGCATGGCAGCATCCAAAGAGTCCAAGTATACACTCAGATCAGACATCCAACCACTTTGTAGTGGTTGAACCAATAAAACGACAAACGGTATCCATGGCAGGAGCAATTTTTAACAATCTCCCCCGTGCACCTTCCATGCCGGATGCCTCATGATCACTCTCGCTCGTCCGCTCCTGCGCCTTCAAGCCCTTCACAGCTTTTCATCCCAAGCCCTGCAAGGCTGATGACATGCCAATCCTGGGGCTACGCCTTGGTCAAGCAATCTACGAGCATGTGCTTTGCGCTGTAATGCTGCAGCACAACCTGTCCCTTCTCCACCATGTCGCGAGCGTAGTGGTAGCGCACATCGATGTACTTCGTCCACCTGGGCTGCATCTGGTTGTTGGTCAGCGATATGGAGCCATTGTTGTCCTCGTGGACCAACGTAGGCTCCTGCTGCGGCACGCCCAGCTCCCCCAGCAATCTGCGGAGCCACACCGATTCCTTGACCGCCTCGGCCAGAGCGATGTACTCCGCCTCCACTATGGAGGTGGCAAAGCAGTCTTGCTTCCTACTGCACCACAAGACCGTTGCACCTGCAAGGAAGAACACATAGCCAGAAGTGGACTTTCTTTTGTCCACATCGCCGACGTAGTCCGCGTCAGTGTAGCAGACCAGTCGCAAGGGGTCTGACCTCCCCTTTCCGTTGTACTTCAGGCGTGCGTGCCGCATTGGCTACAAGTATCGGTGGATGCGCTTCACTGCTGTCCAGTGTAATGGTCCCGGGTTGGCCACGTACCTGCTCACCTGACCCACCGCGTTGGCCAGGTCCGGCCGAGTCGCCACCATGGCATACATGTGGCTGCCCACCACACATTAGTAGGGCACCTCCGCCATGTCCTTCTTCTCCTCTTTCATTTGCGGCGCCATCGCTGCACTCAGCTCACAGCTTGTGGAGACCGGACTGCGCACTGCTTTGCCTTCCTCCATACTATACCGCTTCAGGACCTTGGCCACGTACTTGGCCTGCCCCAGCTCAAGCGTGCGCGCCCTTCGGTTCCATGTGATGCTTACCCCGAGGTAGTACCCCAGCTCCCCCATGTCCGTCATCTTAAATCTGCTGCTCAGGTGCTCCTTGAGCTGTTGCAAAGCCGCCAGATCTGATGAACACAGGATCAGGTCGTCCACGTAGAGTGGGACAATCTGATGGAGTCCCTTGTTGCGTCGCACGTACACGCTGTGGTCTGCCTCACAGTGCTTGAAGCCGAGCTCCGCCATGTAGCTGTCCATCTGCTGGTACCAGCACCTGGGTGCCTATTTAAGCTCGTACAAAGCCTTCCACAGCTTGTACTTCTTGCACTCCGGCGCATCCACCCCCTCCGACACCTCAAGGTAGATCTCCTTGTCAATGATGCCATTCAGGTATGTCGTCTTGACATCCATTTGGTGGGTCTCCATGTCCTTTGCGGCTGCCACCGCGAGGATCGTCTGGATACTTGTGAACTTGGTAACGGGTGCAAACGTCTCATCGTAGTGTTCACCTTTCCGCTGTGCATACCCCTTTGCCACTGGCCGTGCCTTATACTTCTCCACCTTGCTGTCCTTGGTGAGCTTTACCTTGAACATGCACTTGGAGCTGATCACCTTCGCCCCCTCAGGCCGATCCACCAGCTCCCGAGTTCCGTTCTCAGCAAGTGATGCAAGTTCAGATTTTATTGCTTTGTCCCACTGCTGCCCGTCCGGCCATGCAAGCGCCTCTTCCACGGTTGTCGGCTCCGCAGCAGCTGCCATCATGCACCGCGCCATGCCGACGCAGTGGCCCATGCTCACGTCATATCGCTTCGCCGCATTCCGCTGCCTCCGGCTGCGATGCGGCGACCTTGGCGACGCTGGTTGCTAATCTTGCTGCTACTCTGCTACAACGTTGTCCTCGGCCGCAGGCTCCCTCGTGTCGGCTGCTGCGTCCTGCGCTCCAGCGGCACTTGCACCTGCTGCATTGCCCTGCTGCGCTCCAGCACCATCGCCCTCCGAGACATCGACCTCTCCAGCTGTCGGCTCCTCCTCACGCTCAAGGAGTTGGAACCACTCTCCCTGCTTTGGAGAGTGCATTGTGTCAATGTTGTTGCTGCTTCTGCAGTAGCTCTGTTGCTCATCAAATGTGACGTCACGGCTGGTGATGACGTCCTGCGTCCGTGGATCAAAGAGGCGGTACGCCTTCAGTGCACTCTCGTACCCAACAAACACGGACGCCTTTAGACGCGGGTCCAGTTTGGAGTCTTTTCTTTGCGCGGCCTGCACCAACACGTGTGCCTTGCACCCGGACGCCTTCAGGTGTGCCACGCTTAGTTTGCACCCGCTCCAAGCCTCCCGCAAAGTCTTCTAGCCGCCCTTCCCCTTCAGCACTGACATTGGGGTGAGGTTAGTGATGTAGCACGCCGTGCTCACGGCCTCAGCCCACAGACTCCGTGGCAGTTTGGCGTTCATGAGCATCGTCCGGGCCATTGTGAGCAGCGTCTGGTTCATACGCTCTGCCACGCCGTTAGATTGTGGCGTGTACAAAGTGGTCGTGTGCTACTGAATCCCCTGCTCCTTCAGCCACCCTCTACAGCCCACGTACTCGCCGCCATTGTCGTTGCGTAGCGCTCTGACCTTGCGGCCAATCTGCCTCTCCGCCGCTGCGACGTACTTCTTCAGCTGGTCTAGTACATCTCTCTTCCACTTCATGAAGTAGACGTAGAGTTTTCTGCTGCAATCTTTGATGAAGGTGATGAAGTATCACACGCCTCCAATGGACGGTGTCTTGATTGGTCCGCAAACATCACTGTGCACAACCTCAAGTAGGTTCTTGGCCCGCCGTTGTCTGTCTTCGAACGGCTTGCACTTTGCCTTGCCCACGATGCAAGGCTTGCACTTGTGCTCTGCGGAATCCGCTGCTGCGTCTGCTGCACCGGTGATGTTGAGGCTGTGAACCATGTCGCGCTTCGCCATCTCTTGCACGACTGCAAGCGACGAGTGCCCCAGCCGCCAATGCCACAGCTGCAGGTCTGCTCCCCGTCTTTTGTGAGGTTTACAACGTACGCTGGCCGGTCTGCTACGTTGGTTGCCGATGGGATGACCTTGGTCTTGACGATGTAGATGCCTCCCTCGCGCTTCGCCTTGAGCACAGCCTCGCCACCGCCGTCCATCCGCACAATTGCACCTTTCCTGCGGAAGAGCACTTCATAGCCCTTGTCTGTCAAGCTGCTTACACCCAAAATGTCAGCCACACCGGGGACATGTTACACATTTTGGGTAACACACTGTACCTTTTTACCACCAACCACCACCTCCACGTCCACATCACCTTCGCCGACCGCAGGTTTGACTTTGTCGCTGGCGGTCACTAGGGACTTTGCAGACTTGGTGTAGTTGATGAACTCCACCTTCTTAACTTGGGTATGCTCCTCCGCACCTGAGTGAAGGCACCTCCGGTTGGCACCCTTCAGGTTGTGGTTCTTCGTGCCGTTGAGGAGCGCCTTCTTGCCTTTGGTACCTTTTCCACCAGCCTGCGCCTCCTCTGGAAACTCCTTGGCCCAATGGCCCTCCTTGCCATAGTTATGGCACGTACCCTTCTTGGCGTCCTTCTTGCCACCGCCCTTACCGCCGCCTCACTCGCCGCTGCTGCTGCCACCCTGTGTTTTGGTGACCAAGGCAGTTGAGGATGACCAGGTCTTGCCACCGCTTCAACGGTGCACCTCGTTGCAGATGTACTCGGCGACTGCGTCGTAGGTGACTTTATCCTCCTCCGAACCTCCCATCACGGTGATGAGAGGGCTCCAATTGTCACGTAGAGCCATGAGGAGCACCATCGCCTGCATCTTTGTGTCAGTATTCCACCCCACATCATTACATTGTCAGGCAAGAGAATCAATCTGTTGCATCGCGGAAATGACGTCCTCACCCTCCTCGATCCTCACCATCAAGAATCGCTTCATTGCAAAGATCTTGTTGGCCAAGGATGTTGATTGGTGGATGGAGCAAAGCTTCTTCCACGCGTCAGCTGCCAGGTTGCAGCCGTGGATGTAGCCCCACTGAGATTCATGCAGCGCTCACAATAGGAGCATCAGTGCCGTGTTTTTCCTCGCAAAGATCGTCTTCTCCTCATTCGTTGCGCTCACATCTTGAACCTCCGTGCTCTTCATGAGCTCCAGCAGTCCCTTGTGCGCGAGGTAGATTTCAAAACATCACTGCCACAGCCCAAAACCAGGGGCACCCATGTACTTTTGGATGGGCGAAGACTCTGTCTTCTGCGCCATGTTGAACTCCTGCTATGGATAGTCTCAAACTGCAACGGCGAAATCACCCGGAGTAACAAACCCGTACGTTGCGGAAGCCGTGAATGTCTTGGTGGGTAGATCACAATTGTGGGCCCATAACCCTTTTTCATGAATGCTCTCCTGGCGTGCCCTGAACCACCTAAGTGTGCAAGGCTACGTAGCGCAAGGAGAATTCCAAGGGAGGTGTGTGTTTTGGGTTGCCACAATACCAAAGGGTGCAGAATCCAGGCAGAAATCAGATTGTGGAAACTGAGGAAGGCTAAGAATCATGAATGATTAGTTGTTTTTGGTGAGATTACATCACATTCTTATAGCTGTGATCTGAGATTTCCAACACATCCAAGCATGTCCAAAACGGAGCACTATAGCCCTTGCTACACCCATCCAAGCAACCCTTGGTGGAGCCGCCTTTGCCTGCCGCCTTGTTGCAAGAGTGTCTCAAACATTCGTATAAAGGTGAAGACATCCTCCCCTTCACCAATCCTCATGCTGATGAGGTTTTGTAGAATGAAGAGACGGTTGGCAAGTGATGAGGACTGAAACACCTTGCCAAGTTTGGCGTTTGTCACGGCTACCACTGTACAACCGCTGATGTGTGAAAGGACTAAAGGTTGTATGGAGGACACAAGAATGGCAAGAGCCTTCTTGTTGAGCTTGACCCATGCCACAAGGTCAGCACCCTCCTCCTTTGGTGCTGGGATAGTTCCGTGAAAAAATCCTAGCAGATCTTTGTCATCCATGATGATCTCAAACTGCCACTTCCATAGCGCAAACCCCTCTCCAACAAACTTGAGGATGGGTGAATGATTCCCTGGTTCCCCTGTCCCTGCCATCCCTATAACTACAATTGCTACAGTTGCTGCACCTGTTTTTTATGCCAATGAGCCTGTGTTTGAGGCCGCTGTTCGCTATTGGTGAGAAGAGGGAACTGCTTTCCCTGTTCACGTTGGCCGTTGCAAGCAGATGTAGGCTGATGTAGGCTGATGTAGGCTGATGTCAACTCCCAAGGTAGAAAGATGCAGATGTGTTGAACTCCCCTCCCACTGATGTTGCCCTGCAAATAGAGAAGTTGGGTGAGAGCGAAAGCACTCTCACTGCTTGTGATCTTAGCGGTTGCGTGCGTGAAACTTCCCTAACCAGAGGAGTGTGCCCATAACCCTTTGTTAGCTACTGAGCCAACCACCTCTGGCAGAGAAGCCACGAAACCAAAAAGCTCGCAAAGGTTTTTACGCCTTCTTCCTTTGTTGACATGTGTCATGCACCCCAAAGTTAATCAGGCATACACTTCACCTTCAAGAGTACTAACGCCTTAGCATTACATCTCAAGAAGAGCTGAAGTCGTCAATACACAAGAGAGCTTCAAGCAAGGGTTAACGGATCAGCATGCAGGACAAGTCTTTTTATACCTTTCTGTCCAGTACTAGAACTCAAAAGCACATTCCTGGGAAGTGGCCTGAACCAGCCACATCACCAATAGAGTTGCACTATGGGCTTGACACATGAGTATCCTAGTGTCAAGGTGACAGACCAACCATGTAGTGTCAAAGAAGCTACAGAATTTCTTTCTTGGAAGCTTCCACAGAAAACAAGATGTGCATGGGGCGAGTATCGAACTCATGACCTCTTACTTGGCCAAATCAACAAAATCGCCAAGGTAACCACTCACCCACATGGTGTACTCACAGGTCATATCTCACAAGAGACAGAGCATAGTTGAGTCACACTACAACGGATCTAGGGATCATACCTCCACAAGGGGCAGAGCATTCCTGATCTGTCCTACAACACTGAAGAAGGGGCAAAAACATTCAACAAATCTCTCCCTTACACATTGCGTCAGTGACCATCATCATTCGTCATCACTTGCATTGACCATGCCGATACCTTGCCTGCCAGCCTGGTGGAGATCCTTGTCCAGTGGCTTTGTAAGCATGTCAGCCCGGTTGAGCTTGGTACCGACATACTCAAGCTCCACCGTCTGCTTGTAGACCAAGTCTCGAGCGTAGTGTTAGGGGGTATCCACGTGCTTCGTGCGCCTGGACAAGACCGGGTTCTTTGACATTTCAATGGCGCTCATGTTGTCAATCTTGATGACCGTCACCGTTGCCTGTGGTGCCTTCGTCTCAGATAGCAAGCTTCGTAGCCATTGCATCTCTTCGCACACCTCAGCCAAGGCGATGTACTCAGCGTCAGCTATTGACTGAGAGACACATTCCTGCTTGCAACTTGCCCAACTGATTGGACCTCCATTCAACATACACACAAAGGCGGAGGTAGACTTTCTATCATCGATATTCCCTCCCCAATCAGCATCGGTCTAGCACATAAGACGCAGTGACGCAGATCCAGCAATGCCTCCAAACTGGAGCCCCACGTGTTGTGTCCCCTGAAGGTAGCGCATGATGCGCTTCACGGCCTGCCAATGAAGTGGACCGGGATTGGCCACAAACTTGCTCACCTGCCCAACAGCATGGGCTATATCTGGTCGGGTGGTGACCATGGCATACATCAGACTGCCCACTGTAGACTGATATGGGATGCCGAGCATGTCAGTTTTCTCTGCTTCGTTGGATGGGGACATGGAGGTGGAGAGTTTGCACTCCGAGCTCATGGGTGTGCTGGCCGGTTTGCAATCTGCCATGTCGTATCGTTTGAGGATGAAGTCGATGTATTTTGTCTGGTTTAGGCTGATGGTATCTGTTGCTCTATCGTTCTTGATGGAAATTCCAAGATAGAAGTCAAGAGGACCCATGTCCTTAAAATTGAATCTGCTACTCAGGTGCCCCTTGAGATCTTCTAGCAGCTACGTCAAACAAGAGCATAGAATCAGGTCATCAACGTACAAGGAGACCAACATAGTCCCTTTTTTGCTCTCATGCACGTACATGCTAGGATCATTGTCACAGTGCATGAAAGACTCCTTGGCCATGAACGTGTCCATCTCCTGGTACCAAAGTCTTGGCGCTTGTTTTAGCCCATAGAGTGCCTTCACCAATCTGCACACCTTGCCCTCAGGAGCATCTACCCCCTGAGGAACCTCCATCAATACCTCCTTGTCAAGTTTGCTGTAAAAGAAGGCCGTCTTGACATCCATCTGGTGGACCTCCATGTTCTCGGCAGCAGCAATGGGGAGCCTTGACCAGATGCAGGCAAACGTGACAACGGGAGCAAAGGTCTCATCGTACTCTGCGCCAGGCCATTGGGAGAGTCCCTTTGCTACCACCCGTGCCTTGTACTTGTTTATCTTGCCATCTTGTTTCCTTTTTACTTTCAGTACCCACTTGGACCCCACAACGTGAGCCCCGGCAAGTCTATGCACCAGCACCCATGTCCCATCCTTTTCGATGGAGCTGAGTTCACTGCAAATTGCTTTGTCCCACTCTGCTTTATCAGGCCGAGTGAGTGCCTCTATGACAGACGTTGGCCCCTCTCAAACCAGGAATGAATAGTTGAAGCCTGTCCATTCACCCCTATCTGTGTCGTAATGCTGCCGAGGTGCTTTGAGGCGTGAACTGATCGTTGAACCTGCTGGCTGGTGCTGTTGATGTAGAGGCTGGAGGTCTGGTTTGTCGTTGATGATGGGAGAGGCATCCTCCATGTTCCGGAGGATCGGATACGTCGGAATCTGAGTCTGATTCCTCCGAGTCATCTTCATGAGCTCCTCTCCCTGTTGCAGTACCTATCCCATGCCATTGTGCTGGTGCTTCTTCTCCCTCTTCAAGGAGAGTGAGCCACTCTATCTGTTTTGGAGCGTTCTCAAGTTTGAGATGCTCTCCCTTACTCACAGACCTTTAGTGGAAATCCAGGTCTTTGCTGCAGATGACCTTCTTGGCTCCTTGGTCCTATAGTCGATAAGCTTTGTGGGTGGTGTCATAGCCGATGAAAATGCACTTACGTGCTCTTGCATCAAGCTTTCCAGGGCCCTCACCGGCCTGGACCTTGGCAAACACGGTGCAACCGAACACCTTGAGATGGGAGGCGTCTTGGTTCCTACCTGACCATACTTCTTGAGGCGTCTTCAACTGTTGTGTCTGCTTCTTCTTGCCTCTCCTTTGCAGAGCTGATGCAGGTGTGAGGTTCACAAGGCAGGTAGTCGTACGTGCTGCTTCAGCCCAGAACCTAGGAGACAGCTTGGCGTCAAAGAGCATGCACCTTGTCATGCCTAGCAGCATCTGGTTCATCCTCTCTCTTACGCTGTTGCTTTGAGGTGAGTAGGGCATAGTTTTTTGGTGTTCAGTACTCTGTATCTTGAGCCCTTCCTTGCAAGCTTCGTACTCTTCCCCATTGTCCGTCCTGAATGCCTTCACCTTCTTTCCACTCTGTCGCTCAACCATAGCGACAAAAGCTTGCAGATTCTCCTTCACCTCGCTTTTCTTTTTGAGAAAGTACATCCACACCTTGCAATTGTTGTCTTCAATGCATGTGAGGAAATATCTGCGGACTCCATTTGACGGTATGTGAAAAGGACCGCACACGTCAAAGTGCACGGGGTCAAGGGGAAGGAGAGCACACATGCCATTACGCTTTAAGGGTTTCCTTTTCGTCTTGCCTTGAACGCATGGCTCACACATGATCCCGGCTCCCTCCACTTCATCACCTAGCTCCATCCCATGCACTAGCTCTTGCTTTGCCATGAGCTCCAATGTGCGATGAGCCACGTGCCCAAAGCGCCTATGCCACAGGTTCTTGGAGGATGTGCACAGGCTAGAATGAACAGCCTCGGTGGTTGCATTTGCTTGCGGTTTTATTGCTAAATCGTCTGCTGCCACTGCTTCCGCTGATCCAACATGTCCTTCCTCATCTGAATCTACATTGCTGCTCTCCTCATCATCACTCTCGACCGAATATTCAGCCTTTGAAGTTGTCGTTCTGGTCTGCAAGACGTAGACACCATCAACGCGAGGAACCTCTGCGACAACCTTCTTGGCAGAGTAGGAGATGTTGATGTCCTTGGTAGGAACTATCACCGCTTCCTTCTCTGTGAAGACCACTGTCATGCCATGGTCAGTTATCTTAGAGACGGAGAGAAGGTTGGCTGTGAAGGAGGGCAAGTAGACCACCCCCTGTAGCTTGAGGTCAGAATCTCCACTGTTGACACCCACTGTGATCAGCTTGTCACCAATCCCCTCAGCTGCCTCAACCTTGCTGTTGGAAACTCTGAAGTTCTTGTTGCATGGCGCAAGAGAGAAAATGAATTCTCTCTTCTCGTAAGTGGTGTGCTCGTTTGTGCCCGAGTCAAGGCCGTAAGCTCCTGGCCTGAGTATCACCCTCCCTTTGTTTGAGGCACACTCAGCCATCAAGCTTGTGGGATCATTCCCACCATTTCCCCCTCGCCATTCATCCTCGTCTCCTCCCTCTCTCTTGGGTGCATGGCACTCTCAAGCCCAGTGTCTAGCCTTGCCACAGTTATGGAAGTTTCCTGGGCGCTTTGCACCCCTTCCACTCTTGCTAGTGCTGTTGTTTCCCTTGTACCCAGAGGAGGATGTATTGCGGAAGGTGCCGATGCTCCGTGAGGCAAAGGCAGCCATGTTTTCTTCACTACTGCTACGACGCATGGCTTCATTCTGCACATACTCAGAGACAGTGGTGGAGGAAACTAGATCTTCAGTCCACCCTCCAATCACCGTTATCATGGGGCCCCAACTTTCCGGCAGCGTCATAAAAAAAATCATGGGATGCATGTCCAATTTCAGGTCCCACCCCATGCCGGTGGCTTGTTGCAAGAGGGTCTCAAACTTCTGCATAAAGGCAGAGACATCCTCCCCTTCACCAAGCCTCATGCTCATGAGGTATTGTAGAATGAAGAGACGATTGGCAAGTGAGGAGGAATGAAACACCTTGCCGAGTTTGGCGTATGCCGCGACTGCCACTGTACAACCGTTGATGTGTGAAAGAATTGAGGGTTGTATGGAGGACACAAGAATGGCGAGAGCCTTCTTGGTGAGCTTGACCCATGCCACAAGGTCAACACCCTCCTCCTTTGGTGCTGGGATAGTTCCGTCAACATATTCTAGTAGATCTTTGTCATCCATGATGATCTCAAACTGCCACTTCAAGAGCGGAAACCCCTCTCCAAAAAACTTGAGGATGGGCGAATGGTTCCCTGGTTCCCCTGTCCTTGCCATCCCTTCAACTACAACTACCATAGTTGCTGCACCTTGTGTTGATGCTGATGGACCTGTGTTTGAGGCCGTTGTTGGCTGTTGGTGAGAAGAGGGAACTGCTTCCCCTGTTCACGTTGGCCGTTGCAAGCAGATGTAGGCTGATATACGCTAATGTAGGCTGATGTAGGCTGATTTCAGCTCCCAAGTTAGAAAGATGCAGATGTGTTGAACTCCCCTCCCACTGATGTTGCCCTGCAAATAGAGAAGTCGGGTGAGAGCGAAGGTGCTCTCACTGCTTGTGACCTTAGCGGTTGCGTGCGTGAAACTTCCCTAACTAGAGGAGTGTGCCCATTACCCTTTTGTTAGCTACTGAGCTAACCACCTCTGGCAGTGAAGCCGCAAAACCGAAAAGCTCACAAAGGTTTTTAGGCCTTCTTCCTTTGTTGACATGTGTCATGCACCCCAAACTTAATCAGGCATACACTTCACCTTCAAGAGTGCTAACGCCGTAGCATTACATCTCAAGAAGAGCTCAAGTCGTCAATTCGCAAGAGAGCATCAAGCAAGGGTTAACTGACCAGCATGCAAGACAAGTCCTTTTATAATTGTCTGTCCAGTCCTAGAACTCAAAAGCACATTCCTGGGAAGTGGCCTAAACCAGCCGCATCACCAATAGACTTGCACTGTGGGCTTGACACATAAGCATCCTAGTGTCAAGGTGACAGACCAACCATGTAGCGTCGAAGAAGCTACGGAATTTCTTTCTTGGAAGCATCCACAGCAAACAAGATGTGCATGGGGCCAGGATTGAACTCATGACCTCTCACTTGGCCAAATCAACAAAATGGCCAAGGTAACCACTCACCCATATGGTGTACTCACAGGTCATATCTCATAAGGGACAGACCATAGTTGAGGCACACTACAACGGATCTAGGGGTCATACCTCCACAAGGGGCAGAGCATTCCTGATCCGTACAACACTGAAGAAGGGGCCAAAACATTCAACAATTCGGGGGCCTTTAATATCATCAGCAAAGACGCCAGGTGCATCTCTATAAATCTCGATGTTTTTTTATGCGTTGATAAGTCAACTAATAGTTCATGACACTTCTGTCGATGATTCTCGAAAGTCGTCGAAGTTGATAGAATGTGCGAGAAGAATGGCCGGAGGGTGAGGGCAGTCAGAAGGTTTAAGGACTCGTGTACGACGGGTACATAACATTATCAATGAAGTTGTCATGAGAGTTTGCTATATTGAGACCGGAAGAGTATGCATGCATTCATTGGTAGGGATGGTTTTGGGGAGGCCCATCACTCTTACTGTAACGAGATGCCCCTTTTTCTGGCATACTCAGGGCCTCGTCCGAGTATTGGGGGCATGCAGGGTTTTTTTCCGATTTTCGGAAATCCAGGTCGCGGTCGAGCTCACCTCCGCTCGACCGCCGATGCGAGGAGGAGGAGGAGCGAGCGAGCGCGTGAGCAAGCGCCGGCGTGGGGGTCACGCCGGCGCTAGGGGACTGTTTCGCACGCAACCCCCATGCGGCGTTCCGTAACCGCCACGCGAGGGTGGCTTTCGCCCCCTCGGTGAATAGCTTAACGGATACGCTATCCGCCGAGGGGAGTGCGCCGACGGGAGCTCCCGACAACGGCCGCGGTCAACGGCGACAGCAGAACGATGGCTGCGACCGTGCGACGGTTGCAGCACTTCCGGTGGCGTGCGCAACACGGTGACCACATCCACCGCCGAGAGGCATACGGGAGCAACGAGGCGGCTCGCCGAGAGACAATATCGACCGTCGATCTCGACGATCGACGGCCGGGGACTTCTCGCACTAGGCATTAGGTGCAAGTAGAGCACCAG
>SZWC01001164.1:27158-40427 GCA_023375785.1 Penium margaritaceum | reverse complement strand
GGGGGACAAGCATGTACATGCTTGTCTGAGCAAGTCTGCCAAGAATTCCCTAGTAAAATCTCCAATGTATTTGGGAACAAGATGCTAACAGACATGAATGTACATTTAGTGTAATTGTAAACATTTAAAAGCTAATTGTTGCTTGAGGAGTCTTCAACATATAGACGCATCATCTCTCCAGTGTGCTTGATGCTATAAGAAAATGATGAAGAGAGAGTATTAGAAGAGAAAAAACTAACTATACTGAATTTCACACAAGCATGAGCTGTCAAGGAACTGAGTGACGGTGTAAACTATTGATGAGGTGACTGACTGAGGGAGTTTGCACATGCATGAAGATCATCATAGTAAAACATATGCCTGTAGTAGATCTCATCATCCGTGGTGTCGAATATTGAAGATACACATGTGTTGCTCCATGGTTTGAGTACAACCCTCATGCAAGCTGGTGACCGCATTTTTGTTGCCTGTTCTACCTTAGGACTCATAACATGTTGCAGAGTGTGTACCTGAAAAAGAGTGAGAATGTCTGAGGGGGCGTCCGACTGCCGGTGATTCCGGCCAATGCACGTCGGCCAGAATCCTTGTTGCTTGAAGAATGGGGAGTTAAAAACTCCCCATTTGTTTTTGCTCTCATTTTGAAAGCACATTCTACCCGTCATTGATGTACAAACCATATACACAAACCCATCCCCTAATCACACGCGGGATTTTTGGTTTTGGTTTTTTTTTTTCTTTTCTTTTCCGTGGGCACCTGCAGAGCCCGTGGTAGCAGGGACCAGCAGGTTCCTTTTCCATCCATGGGGAGTCTTGAACCCCCCATGCAAACTCCCAGCAAACCACTTCAAAAAGATCACAAACCCCTCTGTAAGNATTTTGAAAGCACATTCTACCCGTCATTGATGTACAAACCATATACACAAACCCATCCCCTAATCACACGCGGGATTTTTGGTTTTGGTTTTTTTTTTTCTTTTCTTTTCCGTGGGCACCTGCAGAGCCCGTGGTAGCAGGGACCAGCAGGTTCCTTTTCCATCCATGGGGAGTCTTGAACCCCCCATGCAAACTCCCAGCAAACCACTTCAAAAAGATCACAAACCCCTCTGTAAGTTAGTTTGTGATTTTTGGGTTAAAACAAAGTGACGGTAGCATGTTGATGCTGCATCCATGTGACATCGACATGTTGTCTTTGGAGAAATGAGTGGAGTACATTGTTTATATTCTATGCTTGAAAAATCGCATCCATGCACAATGGGCGAATCAGATTCATTGTTCCAATGCATGGACAAATCAGGCTCACTGTTCCTCGGTTAGGACAAATGAGTCTTATTGTTCCAAGGTAGAAGGGAAGGACAGAGAGAACATACACCCCTCGTTTAGGGGAATAAGCCTGACCTCCCGTCCCCCCCCCTTTGAACAATATGCCTCATTCTCCCCTACCATGGAACAATAAGCCTGATTTACCCTTGCCTTACAACAATAAGCCTGATTTGCCCTTTCTGCATGGACGCGTGTTTTCCAACGCAGAAGCTAAACGATACACCCTTTTCATTTGACAAAAGACAGCATGTCAACGTTGCATGGATGCAGCGTGGATATGCAGATGTCATCATTTCTTGCACCAAATCAACCAAATCTTGTATAGAGTGATTTGTGATTTTTTGGAAGTGGTTTGCGAGGAATTTTCATGGGGGGTCCGAGACTCCCCGTGCATTGAAATGGAACCTGATGGGCACCGCTCTCGCGGGACCCTGGAGATGCGTACACAAAAATAAAACCCTAAAAACACGTGTGTAATCAGGGGGTGGGTTTGTGTATGATTTGTATGTCAAGCATGGGTAGAATCTGAAACAAAAGAACATGATAAAAGAACAAACGGGAATTTTCAACTCCCCATTCTTCAAGCGCCTGGGATTCCGGCTAACAGGCATCGGCTGGAATCACCGGCGCTCAAAGACCCCTCCCCCCTCTTGTTATGCCAAATGGAGTGTATATGGTAAACAGGTACAAGTTGCAAGGAGAAAATTGAAAGACTTGAGCAGTTTTCAATTGGCGGTAAGTGTACTTTGATGACAAGTGTCGAAATGATCGAACATGAATACACAAATGTCGAGTTACAAATGGGACGTAGTCGGGGTCCCTGAGACACGTCGAGCGATGCGTATGGATTTGTGCCATGAGTGGTCTGATTGAGAAGCTCCGTCGAAGAATTGGGGGACTTGGAAGATCGACGGCGAAGATGCAAGATGCGTCTTTGTAAATCTCAATATGTCCCGATGTGTCGAGAAGTCAGCTGAAAGGTTGTGACACTTCTGTCGATGATTCTCAAAAGTGGTTGAAGTTGTTGGAAAGTGCAAGATTGTTCGCCTGAGGGCGAGGGCAGTTGGCCAATTTTCCTCAACAGCCGGAGGAAAACTTGAGGTCTCAACATGCGGTGGGCTATTTGTGTAATGACAGAAATGCCCACTCATAAAGATTAGGGACTCATGTACGTCTGGTACGTGACACTACACCTCCCTTTAGCTGCGATGTCTCGGCGCGCGTACATATGTGGCCCGGTGATGGCGGTAGTATCCGTCGATCAAATGATCGACGTCTCACGGGTTTTCCTAAGGTTTCAAGCTGTAATGTGCAGCGTCGTAGCCGTGCCACTTGACAATGTATTCTTTGGGTTTGCCACGTAGGCGATGGTCAAGGATGTCTTCAATGGCGTTCTCTGTGTCCTCGTCCACGTCTACAGGCAGAGTGGGAGGTACATCCTTGCCAGAGAAGTTCTCTCCAGGGTCTCGGTAATGCTTGAGTCTGCTGATTTACATGGAACACCGGGTGAACTTGCATATTGTCGGGAAGTTTGAGTCGCGCAACCACAGGGGTTTGCAAGCATTTGATCTCAAATGGTACCAACCATTGGAATTTGCGCTTCGAACAACTGGCTCCGTGGAGTTTGATGTTGGCTAAATTAAGGAGAACTTTGTCGCAAGTGTCAAAAACATCATCTTGGCAATTTTGGTTGGCTGCTCGTTTCATAGACGCTTGTTTCTTTGCAAGTGTCTATCGCGTTTCATTCCAGATGGTACAGAAATCGCGGCATTGGACGTCAATCGCGAGAATGTTGCTCGGGCTATGTACTCCAGCTGGTGTGACGAGAATTTTTTCATACACTAATTTGAACAGAATTATACTCGTTATGGTGGAAACTGCCGACTTATATGCAATTTTGGCAGTCGGGAGTTTTTGTGCCCAATCCATCCCATGAGGTTTACATAACGTTAGGAGAAGTTGTTCGAGCGTCTGATTGGCCCGCTCAGTTTGGTTGTCGATTTGAGGATGGAACGCCGTTGAAAACAAGATCCAACTGTCATAGCGAGTCATCAGTTTGTTCCTGAAACACCTGGTAAATCGACCATCCCTATTGCTCGTTATGGTCCTTGGCACACCGTATAGCGGTACGATGTTATTTAGAAACAGCCGCAATGTTACTTTGGCGGTGACAGTGGTCGTTGTCAGAATAAAGTGAGACATTCTTGAAAGCCTTTCAACAACCATGAGGATTGCCTCATATCCCTCGGGTGCTACTGGTAATCCCGTGACAAAGTCTATGAAGATGTCGGTCCACGGTTCCGTCGGAATGGGGAGTGGCTGTAGAAGTCCGGGTGTCCGTGTGCGATGGGATTTTTATCACAGACACATGTCGTATGACTTGGAGAAGTTGGCCACGTCAGATTGCATCTTGTCCCTCCAGTAGTGTTTTGCCAACTTTTTGAAAGTCTTAACTTCTTTGAATTTTCCACCTAGACCGGTGTCGTGGCATTCTTTGAGCAGTAGGCGACGGAGTTTATCGTTCAAAGAAACGATCACTTGCCGAGTGAGTCGTCGTTGCTAATAGGGTGTGTCGTACCAGGGCTTTGATTTGTCATATCCGCCATGCTGGTCGTAGCCTTGTGTGAACAACTACTTGAGATACGGATCTGGCTATAGCAAAAGCGTTGCTGCCTGAGCCATCATATTTAGTCGGCGGCTCAGCGCTTGTGCTGGGTTGGTTTTGCCCGACCGGTACTCAATATCGTACTCAAACTGGGACTCAAGGAACTCCATCCATAGGGTTTGACATGGAATGAGGTTCAGCTGCATCTTCAAATGTTTCAGCACATGGTGGTCGGTGCGTATGATGCTTTAGCAGCATTCAAGATAGCACCACCATGTAATACATGCGTGTACGGCCATCAGCATCTCTTTCTTGTGTACAGCGTAGTTGAGCTCTGGCCCTTGTAGGTTTCGTGACGTGTATGTGACTGGTTGCTCTCCGTTGCCATGGTCTTGCAAAAGGAACGCGCCGATGGCTCAATGTGAGACGTCCGTGGCCATGACGTAGTCGAGTGTTGGATTGGCTAATCCTAGGGATAGGCACCGAGCTCAGAGCATTCCACAAAGTGGTAAACGCTTCTTGTTCTTTGTCTCCTCACCACCACTTGTTCTCTTTTGGAGTGAGATCAGAGAGAAACGCTGATACTAACGCAGAATCTTGTACAAAATGTCGGCAGTAGTTGTAGAAGCCATGAAGAAATTTAACATCTCGGACATTGGTTGGCATCGGCCAATCAATGACTGCTGCCACTTTTTTGGATCTATGATGATCCTTCCGCCGTTGATGATGTGACAAGAAAAAACTCGCTTGAAAGGCGACCAGAGTCGCAGTTTAAGAGTTTTCTGAAAGTTTTCTCTCTTTGTAAAACTGTGAGAACATTTACAAGATGTCCATCATACTCCTCGAGGGTGCGTTTGTACATCAGGATATCATCGAGGTAGACCACAAAAACATCATCGAGGTATGGGAAAAAATTACTCTTCATTTTTTCCTTGAATGGTACTGGGGCATGCGTTTGTCCAAACGACATGACCGTGAAATCAAAATGCCTGTAACGTGTTTGGATTGCCGTTTTCTTGATGTCGGCGTCTACCACATGGATCTGGTGATGACCGTTGCATAGATTGATTGTGGTGAAAACTTGAGCTCCTCGGAGTTGGTCCAAAAGCTTGTCAACTCAAAGAAGAGGGTAGCGGCTCTTGATGGTATCGTCGTTCAACGCCCGATAGTCCACGCACATCCGCATTCTGCTAAGTTTTCTTTTTACGAACAATACTAGTGCGGCGTATGGTGACGTGGATGCGCTGATGAACCCTTCATCGAGCATCTCATTCAGTTGTTGTTTTAGCTTGATCAACTCATGATCGCTCATCTAATAGGCCCCTCAAACTGTGGGTCGGCTGCCTGGTTTCAGCTCAATGTGCTAGTCGATGTCGCGTTGAAATGATAGGGTTTTTGGGAGTTTGTTGGGGAAGACGTCCGCAAACATTTAGATGAATGGCGCGAGCTTTTTGGGTACCATTGCAAAACTTGTTGATGCTGATGAGGCCGATGAGTCAGCTGCTACCATTTTTGCATCCTCTATTGGCTTGAAGTGTACAAGCCATGCACAAGCTCCTCGTTGTATTCAGTACTTGGCCACGTTGATCGGTATCATCTGCACAGGTTGTTCCTTCTTGGTTGCTACAACTTCCTCAAATCCTTTGACCTCTGCTGCTTCCGCTATTGTCTTCCGCACCACACGTAAAAGTTGTCACTTGGCAGCGTCGATTTCCACGTAGGCATCGCCGCTATTCCAATCAACCTACAGATTGTGCCGGTACGGGAAATCTCGTCTAAGGATGATTTTGTGATCACTTGTCTGACATGACCTCCAAACCGTTACATCCCGTAGATCTCCCACTTGAATTCATAGTGGTTCTTGGAATCACCATATTTGCAATATCTCGTCGACGGATTTGTCTTCAAGCACCCATCGATCTGTGTGTAAACCTAGTCTACGAACCATGTTGTTGCTTACAAAACTGTGAAAAGCTCCTCCATCCAATAGTGCCTGAACCAATCTGCGACTCTTGCAACCTCGGGTTGTACTTTTAGTAGTATTGTCCGTTGGTCGTCCTCGTACTCGCCGTCAAACTTTGCAATCGCAGGAACATTTTGTGGCATCATAAGCTGTTCAGATTAGCGATCGTTCTTCACGGACAAGAGTCCCGCCTTGCACTTTTGTCCTGGCCATTTCCCACTCATTTTTTGCACATTTCTACGAAGTAACCCCTTTTTGGCCTGATGTTTGCTTTAGCGATTGCGAGTTATGTGCCCGACTTTTCTACAGTTGTAGTAGGTGCGCGTATCTCTCTAGTCGACGGCGTCCACTTCCATCAGAGTCGAGGAGTCCCCCGACAGGCTTTTTTTGTTCCCACAATAACTATGATTGGGGGTTCGCCAGTTGTAGGATTCCTGGATTTGATCATCGTAGCCAGCGTTATTGATCCTTTCTACTACTACGATCATCCGCGGTAAGCTGCTTCGGATGCTCAAAATAATGATTGCTCGTTGGATGTCTCGTTTGGGACCGTTGTTGTAGTGAAACAGAGCTTGTTGGGTGTGATGTTTGCACTAGTGATGATTTTACATAATCTTTGTGTACTCTATCATGTTGGATTACTGATGGAGACATTAGAGCTTGTGCCGAGCGTCGGACTTCTTGTTTAACCGTAAAAAACGTGCGTACATTGTGCACGAGAGCTCGTTCTAGTCGGTTGGTGGCGTCAACGGGTTACCATTGCGGGTTGATTTGCTCCAAGGGTAGAACGCCTACCGATGGCAGTATGAGACTTGCGCGGTTGGCCATTGATGAGGCCCCGCTAGTCTCCCACTGCCGTTGGGTGGTCTTTAGATCACATCACCAACTTAGTACCGTGCCACAAAAAAAGCGTGGCCGTCAGGTCAACCTTCTTTCAATTTTTGTTGATCCCAGGTCAACATTCTTGAAGATGGTTGTTGATCCCCTCGAGTGCGGAGATAGGGTTTGCCAGTTCCTCGTTGATGCACCCCTGTCGTCCGGTGCCACCCGTTGCTCCTATTGTCGACACCGAGGCTGTCGGTAGTGGCGTCTGGTTAATCTCCGTTGAATCTGGTACCGGGCTGGTCGTCGGAGTCGTTGTGGTCAACTGAGTTGCCACATTGCCTGCCACGCATCCGTTCGCTGTCGCCTCAAGGTTCGCGTGCATAGGCACGTTCTTCTCCTCCATGGCCAAAGTCGTCGCTAAAGACCTACTATTGGTCGTCGGATGCGCTCGCTCGCTTCACGTTGGAATCACGAGGTCTGTGAAGTATTAACGTGCGAGATGCACTGACGACTTGTGCAAGGTAGTCCTCCGGATGGTTAAAGCAGTCACATGCCTCTCCAACACCGCCGTGCTTTGATACCAAGTGTTATGCCGAACGGAGAGTACATGGTGAACAGGTAGAAGTTGCGACCTAGAACAAGATTGAGAAGTTGTGACACTTAAGAAATTCATAGTTAACCTTGTCGTACTGCCCCTTGAATTTGATTTTTCAAAGTGGGTTAAGTGATTGTCGTATTCAACTATGTTTTTCAGCCTTCTGTTTTTGGACCTGTTTCGTCCAAAGCCCCTGGGTTTCCTTCCTGTCTAACTTCGGTCAAAATTGTTGTTCATGTCCTTTGTCTATCCCTAGAATTTTGGTTTTCAAGTCTACGAACTTCGAATAGGGAGAGCGAAGTTGTAGCGCAAGGTGTGCCACGTGGCTCGAACGTGGGTCCTGGCCTGTGGGCGACGGATGGGATGAGTTGAGGGTCGGAGACCCTCAACTACCGCGGTTTTGGCCCAGTGGGCCAAGCTTCCCATCCATTTGTTACAGAAGTTGTATCTTGCAGCTGGCTCCGCACGNTTGTTGTTCATGTCCTTTGTCTATCCCTAGAATTTTGGTTTTCAAGTCTACGAACTTCGAATAGGGAGAGCGAAGTTGTAGCGCAAGGTGTGCCACGTGGCTCGAACGTGGGTCCTGGCCTGTGGGCGACGGATGGGATGAGTTGAGGGTCGGAGACCCTCAACTACCGCGGTTTTGGCCCAGTGGGCCAAGCTTCCCATCCATTTGTTACAGAAGTTGTATCTTGCAGCTGGCTCCGCACGCTGTCTTGCAGCTCGATTCGTGTTTCGAAGACTACCATGTGCACGTGAGTTTTCCACCGTCGCAAGACTGCGCACGGAACGTGGATACATCACGTTCTGCCTGAAGTCCTTGGCACACCTCGTGGGAGCTGAAACTACATGTAGAGAGAGTAGATTTTAGCAAAATTAAGAGCGAATCGTCCACGAGACCAAAATTATTTAGGTGCTTGAATGATCGAAAGAAAACAATTGTTCTAGTCGAATATTTGGGGTACTATGGTAAGTGTACTTCGATGACAAGTTTCGAAATGATGAACTGAATAGTTCCCTTTTACCCACCATTTGAACATTAGCCTGCCCAAATACCCAAAGTTTTAACCATTGGCCACTACACCCAAAAAGTGTGAAGAGTGACAAACCGTGAACATCGTGCCCAATTTTGGCAAAAGATGCACAGAATCCCTATGTTTTAGTCATGTTTCCTCCATGAGTGGGTATAGCGTATGTCGTTTTCAGAATTCAAGAGTTTTGCTTCTTTACGTGTAGAGGCGTCATTCCGAGTGTATTGATGGGAGCCTCCTTCACTTTATTATGATATGGTTGAATTCTGCTAATGATTGTGGTAGGGGGACTTTTTTGAAAGTTTGTCCGATGTCATGTTTACTAAATGACGAGTTTACGTCTTCGCGTCTTTCAACAAACAAACGCACTAGAATATGGCCAAGCGACCGATGTTTCTGCCACCGAATGGACGTTGGCAGAATCGGTCGCGCGACCGATACATAGCACAAGGGGGGGGGAAGGGGTTGGGGGGGGCCTTTCCCTCGTGAATGCGGAGGACAGGCCGGAGGCTACCCCTCACCATGGCGAGGGTGTTGTGTGTGTCGTACACTGCTTACGGTGACCCCTTGGCTCATGTCCATTCACGTGCAGATCCCTAACATGGATACGGTGGCAGAAGAACGGCGGCCGGACGGGCGCCCAGAAGACCTTCTTCTTATTTAGACTCGTGCTACGGGTCAACATATAGGCATGCAACCTATCAAGACATAGCTCTCGTTGTTGCGGCCGTTCTGGTTTAGACGGCTCTTCGTTCTGACGTGTCTTTAGGGAGTTATACCCAAAACTGTGTTTTTCCCAGTGTTTTGTCCTGCTAGAAAATGTGCGCCTTGGTGCGAGCGTGGTGAAAATGGGTGGGTAAATGATGCTTTTTTGTTACGAGACAAGGGCAGATGGGGTTTATTGTTCTGAGGCAGGGGCGATGCGGCTAATTCCCAGGTCGCCCCCATTTTCGGCCGACCATGTCTGAGACGCCCCCATTCTGAGAACAAATGGCTAGGTTGCCCCCATTTGAAAAACTTCTGGCTAGGTCGCCCCCATTTTTTATTTGTTTTCCAACTTGCCCCCATTCTGAGAGTTATGGCTACTTCACCCCCATTAATGGGGGCGACCTAGCCAGAAGTTTTCGAAAGTGGGGGTAAGATGTCGACAATATTTCATCCGTACTGGGCATCGTAGCCATAATTTCCCGATGGGGGCGACCTGGCCATGACTTTTCAGAATGGGGGCGACCTAGCCATTTTTCTCAGAATGGGGGCGTCTCAGACATGGTCGAGCGAGAATGGGGGCGACTTAGAAAGTCGCCTGGGGCGATGGAGCCTATTGTTTAGAAGGAGGGACAAATGGGGATTTCTGTTCGGACAAAGGGGTACATGAGAGTCACGGGTGACAAAACGGGGGAAAATCAGGATTTACACAGGGAAGGGAATCAGGATTTTTCTCGGAGGGGTATATGGTTACTCCGCCTATGTGCATACAACTCCTTCTGGAATCTATTCCTCTTTCTTGGAGACGGACTCTTGCTCTCGGACCCTCTTTCCCCCTAGCATAACCCCACACCCCATACTTCACCATCAAAGACCTTATAGGCCTGCCCATTAAACTACTCTTTCACTTTCCTCGTCCCACACTCTCATCAGCCGTACCATTCGAAGTAGACCCTGTCCACCTCACCCTTCGTCCCCATCCATGGGCCAGAGCATCTCACGTTCAAGGTAGAACCCTCACCCCGGTCTTCATCTCTACGGAGGACCGAATTCTTGGCCTACCAGATCGCCCTGCAATCCCATCATATAGGTTCTCACACGGACTCTTACCCTTGACCAAAGCCTACCACCGCCTCCTCCAGCAACATAAATTCACTCCATCATATGAGATGAACTGAAGCAACATATTTCATGGCACTCACTTTGACTGGCGCTCCATTCGGGCGAAACTTTATTTTCTCCCCCTCGACCTCCGCCTTAAAGATGTGCAGACCAAGATTCTATTTCGCTCTTTATCAATCGCCAGCCGCACACGTTACCGCCGTAATGGAACAAGTTCTTGCCCATTCTGCGGGGAAGAGGAAACAATAGAACACTATTTCCTCTTCTGCCGTCGCTTACACCCTCTCCGCCAACGCATGGAGACCTTTTTCAACGCTCTCTTCCCTAGTATTCCCCTCACGACCCCGGAACTACTTCTGGGTCGCATAAAGCCCAAAGTTTATAATGCTGCCTGGTTCATCTTCCGTGCTACCCTGTTCCACCTTACATGGCAAGAACGCTGGGCAGACCCAACCTCCCCCCCTTCTGCTAAGATCATTGCCAAATTTGTAACAGCCTTCCAAAAACACATATGGCTCGTTTGCACACTGCTGTCTAGAAAGAACTCAAGGCGCACACGTGCAAAACTCAAATCCGTCGAAGACGACTTTGCCTCGGCCCTCATCTCTAATTTCCTTCTCCACAACAAAGACTGCCGGCTATCTTTAAGCTCCCGTTTCACCCTGTGGTGGAAGCATCCTGACCTCTACCCTCCGCCCTGATTTCCAGACCTGGGGGGCCGGGTTCAACTCCCGGGCTTCCTTGGTGCTGAGGTAGCCCCCCTGCCTCAGTCGGTTACGACCAGGGGCCCAAAAAAAAAAACTCCGTCCATGTGCAGGTTCAGGCAGATTTCACCTAATTTGTGACTTTACAGACTGATCCATGGCCTTTCGGCCACACGCGCTTGAGTCCACGCTGGCGCCCTGACTTTCTGTCGAACGCCTCCACGCTGGCAAAAGGTAATGCTGGGCGAACAATTAGGGTTCGCGCGACAGTCCCAACGGTCGGCAAACCCTACACTGCCTCGTCACTGCACTGGTGTCGCGGCATGCGTCGTTGGCGTCCGTTGTCAGCCCTAAACGCCAAGCCAGAAGGCCGGTTGACACCTCGCAAGCCCGCGTCGACTTCCACTCGCTGGCCACAGCTCGACGGCCAAGTCAGGCCATCGTGAATCCGTCGTTCGTCCGTCCGTTCTCCTGCCCTTCCACGTCTAGCCAGGTGTGGTGAGGGTCAAGATAGTCGGGGGGCAGTTCAACGGCCTGCTGCCCCTTGTGCGGTTGCTGTCGCGAGCTTCAAGCGCTCCCGCCGTTCTTGAGAGCCTGTAAGAAGGGCAAGTCGCGGAAGGGTTGCGGCTGCGGCCGTCGTCTTCCTTGAGCCTCCAGCGCTAAGAGGGAAAGGAAGTTGGCTTTGAGCGGGTTCGGGTTGGAGGGAAGGTAGAAGGGGCGAGAGTTGAGGGAGGAGGAGGTGGCACAGAGAGCGGCAGAAGGAACAGGGAGGAAACGGAGGGGACAAGCAGATTTAGAAAAGCAGTCCGCTGAACACCAGGTGGGATTCAGAAAAGACAACTTTTCTTACACCGCCATGCCGGACGACGTGCCGTGGCGTGCGAAGAGCACCGGCATCGCGCTGGTGGCCACGGCAGGCGGCGGAGGAGGAGCACCAGGACTGAGGAGCGCACGACTGGCCGGGAAAAGCAAGGGCAAGGGGAAAGGCTCGGAGGCTGCGGCGGCGTCTTCCTCCTCCTCCGCCACGTCTAGGGGCTTGAGTGTCGCCAAGGTGGGGCGTAGGGTCTGAAATTCCCAATCCTTCTCAACTCCAATCATCACCAATCATGTCACGACGACAACACTGCAGACAAGCAGTCACCAACAATCACAAGCAGTCACAAAGAATCACAAAGAATCACAATTAATCACAAACAATCACAAGCAATCACCACCGTGCGGGTGCTGACTCCAAACCCTTCTCATTTGAGAAGCGTGCAACTGTTTGTCTGCCATTCCATTGATGGGTGATGCTTGGTCGCTGGAAGACGCAGGAGGTTGTGGACTGTTGTGGGAGGAGTGGCAACACGGCTGAGCGACGTCATCACAGAATGTGTGCAGGATGTGAACAACAGACGGACGGAGCCTATTTAGCTGACCACGGAGGCCTGTAGTGACAGCTGCTACCGCTGCCGCCGCCGCAACTGCTGCTGCCACTGCCGCTGCCGCAGCTGCTGCTGCTCCTGCTGCCGCCACTGCTGCTGCTGCTGCTGCTGTGCTTGCTTCACTCGTTCGTGTGGCAAGTGGCAGCTGGCACTGTCACAACAGTTGGAAATGCGAATTCATACGTCTATGTAGCTTTTTAGTTTTTTGTTTTCCCCCTCATGTGTGGAGTGGTCGAGCACAGAGCTGTACTCGAGAGTAGAGAGGGGAAATTTGTACAGGTTCCCAGCTTGTCGAATTTGGTCTGAGCATTGGATTTGTTTCATTTTGTTTGAATCTCTTCACGCCTTGAACCAAACTTTAGGCAAAGCTGAGTACATTCAAATGTGACAAACTTGTCGAATCTGAAATTTATATTGAATGAAGGCCAGTTTTTGATTCAGTTTACACTGGGGGAAAAATTGGGATAAAAAATACAAACACTTGCATTCCAGATTTCGTTGGGGATTGTCGTTAATGACGGTGCTGCTGTCGTCATCCTTATCGTTGACATTTTCATTGTCCTTGCCGCCGATGCTCCGCTGCTGCTGCTGCTGCCACTGCCGCTGCTGCTACTGGCACTGTTGCTGCGGTCGCCGCCGCCGCCGCTGCCGCCGCTGCCGCTGCCGCCGCTGCCGCTGGTGCCGCTGCCACCGTTGTCCTCGTTGTCGTCATCGTCATCGTCGTCATCGTTATCGTCATTGTCATTGTCATCTTCATCGTCATCGCCATCGTCATTGTCATCGTCGTCGTCATCGTCATTGTCATTGTCATTGTCATTGTCATTGTCATTGTCATCGTCATCGTCACCGTCACCGTCACTGTCACCGTCACCGTCACCGTCACCGTCACCGTCACCGTCACTGTCACCGTCACCGTCACCGTCACCGTCACCGTCACCATCACCGTCACCGTCACCGTCACCGTCACCGTCACCG
>SZWC01001164.1:6423-18395 GCA_023375785.1 Penium margaritaceum | reverse complement strand
CGAGTGGGGTCCCAAAAACGCCAGGCCTTCGACCGCGGGGAGATGCCGATGAAGGCACACAAGCGACCCCGAGGGGAGACCTTGGACCCCTGCTGGTCCTCGGTGTACCATACGGAGGCCAGGGATCCCCAGACGCGTGCGAGACGAAGGTCAGCACGGTGACCAAACCAGAGCTCGTACGGTGTGACATGGTCCGGAAGCGGACCATGCGGGAGGCGGTTCCAGACCCAGGTCATGTAGGCGAAGCCCTCGAAAGCGAAGGACTCTGGGAGACCGCACTCAGACCGCATGGCGCGGACCGCATCCTCCATGGTGCGGTTCCAGCGCTCAGATACACCGTTATGCTGTGGAGTAGCAGGAGCGGAGACCTGGTGAAAAATGCCGTGCTCAGCAAAGAATGAGTCCATCTCGCCGAGGAACTCGCCGCCGCGATCCGAGCGAAAGGTATGTAGCGTGTGGCGAGACTGACGCTCAGCCATCACGAGCCAGAGCCGAACCGCAAGGGCGGCGTCGCTCTTCTGACACAGACTGTAGACCCACCGCATCCGGGTGAAGTCATCAGTCAGCGTCAGAACATACCGGCCCCTCTCGGACAGTGACTCGACTGGAAGAGGACCCAGCAGATCCGAGTGGACCAACTCGAGGGGCCTCAGCGCTCGGGAACGCGAATCAGGGTAAGTGCACCGGTGCATCTTACCCTGAGCGCAAAAAAGACAGTCGGTCTTTGGTGGCTTCTCGAAAGAAGCCACGTCAAGACCAAGAGCGGGCTGTGTCCGGATGAGCTTCGNGAATGAGTCCATCTCGCCGAGGAACTCGCCGCCGCGATCCGAGCGAAAGGTATGTAGCGTGTGGCGAGACTGACGCTCAGCCATCACGAGCCAGAGCCGAACCGCAAGGGCGGCGTCGCTCTTCTGACGCAGACTGTAGACCCACCGCATCCGGGTGAAGTCATCAGTCAGCGTCAGAACATACCGGCCCCTCTCGGACAGTGACTCGACTGGAAGAGGACCCAGCAGATCCGAGTGGACCAACTCGAGGGGCCTCAGCGCTCGGGAACGCGAATCAGGGTAAGTGCACCGGTGCATCTTACCCTGAGCGCAAAAAAGACAGTCGGTCTTTGGTGGCTTCTCGAAAGAAGCCACGTCAAGACCAAGAGCGGGCTGTGTCCGGATGAGCTTCGACACAGTGTCGGAGCCCACGTGGCACAGACGTCGGTGAAGCAACCGCTGGTGTTCCGGGGATAGAACACCAGTGACAAAAACGCGACCAGAGGAGGAGGGAGAGCAAGGGGAGGAGGGCCGAGCAATGCGGTACAGGTCATCTACGACTGAAGCACGCAGGACAATGCTACGGGTGTCAAGAGCAGTCACAATCGCTGAATCAGCGGTATGCTCAACGGAGAGACCCATCAGAGTGCAGGCATGCACAGACAGCAGACTGAGCTCAAGATCAGGCACAAACAGCACGTCAGAGAGATACAAGGGGCCAGACGGACCATCAAAGCATACAACCCCAACACCGTGAACCGGTAAGGACTGACCAGAACCTGTACGAACGGAACAGACAGTCGTGACAGGACCAAGTACCACAAAGTCACTACGATGACATGTCATGTGGTGGGTGGCACCGGAATCGATGATCCAAGTGCCACCGGAGTCACGACTGGTGGACGTCACTGTACAACGAGCGATAGAACACTCGGCATCAGAGGGACGCTGAGCCGTCAGTGAGAAGGAACGACGTACATCACAAAGGTGAGACTCATGAATCCAGTCAGTGCAGTCAGGCCCATCATCATCACATGCGGACTGTGCTCCCCCACACGTGTCATCACGAGTCACGAGGACGGACGAACAAGCAGTCTGTGACCCACTCGACGATGACGACATACTCGCACCTCCCTGAAAGCGAAGCGCCAGAAGATGACGAAGCTCGGCGATGGTGCGATCACGTGGGTCTGGATCACTGCTGCTCGATGGGGAGGATGTAGGAACAGCTGCAGTCGTAGTCGTCGTGCATCCAGAGGAGTGTGCGGTCGACGTCCCGGACGCGGTGCGCGCAGCATGGGCAGCCTGAAGTCCGCGAGTGATGCGCTCCCAGTCGAGCGGCTGCTGGCACTCGGTGTAGCGATGGGCACCTCCACATTGTAGCAGTGCACGGAACGGCCACTGCTACCACTGGATGACGACTGCTGCTGACCCGATCCGCGCTTCCTATTCTTCTTCTTCCCCTGGGCAGCTGCTGCAACGCCCTGCGTCTGCGTGGGCGTAGACGGGGTCGAAGAGGAGGAGGAAGATGAGGTCGTGATGGAAGAAGGTGAGGGTGACTGCAGGTGGGAAGACGGTGGTGAGGCGAGGACTGCGGCAGCGAGGGAAATCTCCTGATGTGCTACTGCTGCCTCGCGGGCCGAGGTCACCTGGAGGAAAAGCTGATGGGCCCACGGGAGCAGCTGCAGGGTGGCTGAGAAAGGTTCGAGAGCAGCGTCGCTGTACCGTGTGAATATGTCGGTGTACTCCAGGCGAACTCCGAGCATGATCGTCTGAAGCGCCCACAGCTGTGTGCCCCCTGAGGTCCCCAGGCGTGTGTAGATATGCATGGCGTGTCGCCAGTAGTCCGCTGCAGGCTCCGCTGGTCCCTGACGGAGGGAGTGGAAGGCACAAATGTGTGACGCACGGGTGGCGTGCGTCTCTGCGGCCAGGAGGAACAACGCCAGATCCCAGCCTCCACGAGGATCAGCTCCGGTGCCTGTGCCAGCCTCGCCGAGGTAGGGGCGGAAGTCAACAACAATCTTGCGTGGCATGGCGTAGAGAAGTCCTCGCATGGCTCGGGCTGCTGTCAGCACCTGTGCTGGATCTGTAGACTAGTATGGGCTGTGGTAGTAAGGCCACACTCCCTCAGAAGTAGCCCACACCTGAAACAGGATCTCCCAGCAGTCAAATCCGTCCTCGCTGATGTACCGTGGAGGTGGTGCCTCAAAGTCCTTTGGCTGCCTCTCCGTGGGGAGAGCAGCCGCAGGCTGAGGAGGGCGAGTGATGGGAAAAACTCCTGGTAGAGGGTGATCACTGGGGAAGTCAGGTGACGGTCGTATCGGGGACACGGGTGGAGGTCGGATACCCGTCTGCAGCTGACGGAGGCGCTCTTGTAGAAGGCGAATCTCCTGCTCCTGGGAGTCATCCTCGAAGCCTGGCATGAATGGCTCGTCATCAAGGAGGTCCGCAGGTGGTGGAGAAACCACGCCAGGAGGTGAAGCAGGCGGGGCGCCTGTCACGGGCGCCTGAGTGGAGTGCTGGGTGGAGGTTGCAACGCCGGCAGTTCCCTCGGAGATCCGCGGAGGAGCCGTGGACTGAGCGCGTAGAAGCTCAGTCAGCGTGCGGATCGCGTCAGTCTGCTCTCGCTGCAGACGACGCATCTCCTCCTGCTGACTGCGCAGGTCCTCAATGGCCTGCGAGCGAGGTCTCAATACCCCTGAAGAAGAGGAGGAGGGATCACCTGGTCTCTTGTCCTTGTCGTCGGGCGACCTCATGTCGCCGCTCACTATGGGACGACAGGTCAACTTTGCCGGATTTCAAGACAGACTGCGTTTCTCGAGGAGTTGAAACGCTGGCAACTTTTGACTTTTCGGTTGAAAAATTGGCCAAGTGTTATGCTGACGTCAGCAAGTGGTTGCTGACGTCAGCACGACCTGATGACGTCAGCAACCAACAATGCTGACGTCAGCTCGTCCCCTCCTTTTTTTTGTCACGGTTTTACCGCCGCGCGGTGGCGCGCGGCAGCTCCGCGGAAGCCGCGAAGCAGCTTCCGCCCAGCTGCTGCTGCAGCTGTGTTGTCAGCTGCAGCAGCAGCTGCGTAGCTGCGCGTGCAGCGGTGGCAGCGGCGGCTGCGCTGCTGCTGCTGCTTCTGCTGCGCGCGGTGGCCGCTGCTGCGCGCGGCGCTGCTGCTGCGCGCTGCAGCTGCTGCTGGCTGCCGCCGCCGCGCACTGCTGCTGGTTGCCGCCGCCGCGCGCTACTGCTGCTGCCACTGCTGCGCTGCTGCTGCCGCCGCGACTGCCGCTGCTGCTGCTATGCCGCTGCCGCTGCTGCACTGCTGCTGCCGACGCTGCTGCTGCACTGCTGCTGCCGCCGCTGCTGCCATGCTGCTGTGGCGGCCGCTGCTGCTGCTGCCTCAGCAGCTATGATCTCACGTGGTGGGTGGAGTACACGGACGGCGACCGGCCGTCTCCAACGGGTCCCAGAAGAACTGCTGCAGCGGTGACTCTCAATGCTGCTGCTCTGCTGCGTCTCTGCTGCGCAGCTCAGTGAGAACTGTCTCACTGCTCTGATACCATGAGAAAGTGCGTAGAAGCTTCCTAGCAACACGGCCGCTGACCGGGCGTCAGTGCCTAGTCAGACGGTGACGACAAGCACAGGTCGTACACACAACGGCAAGGGTTTGGCTAGGAGACACAAGTCCAAGTGTCAGAATGCTTCAATATAGCATATGCAGAGAGAAATAACAACTGACAGGTCCAGGGCATAAACACCTGCCGCGGCGCACGGCGGGTGTCGCACGCGGCAGTCCAAGAGCTGTCCTAAAACCGGCCCAAAACCACTGTTTTGGCCGTAACTCTGCGCACACATGTCAGAATCCTACGCCGTCTGAACCTAGACGTGCAGAATCAAAAGACGCACGCAACGACTGGTCACATGCATGCATCCATCGACTGACAGCGAGTATANAGTATACAATGCAAAAACATGCAAATGGGCCTCATGCCCAGTCCGCCGAAAGGCGCCTGCAAGACGTAGAAGACACAGCAAGAAGTCCCGGTGACATCTGGGGCTCTGGGACAGTGGTCGGTCAGCTCCGGACGGGTAGTCGGCCGCCTGTCGTCACGCCGGTGTCACCAGGGCCACCTGCCTCAGGGATTTGCACGAGTATGGACACGACCGAGTGGTCACAGTAAACTGTACAGGAACGGCACAAATCACAACAAGAACACTATGCCGTCTAAACCTAGATGTGCAGAATTGTAAGGCGGACACTATGACTGGTGACAGGCATGCATTCGGCATCAAACGATGGACACACAATGCAAAAACATGCAAATCGGGTCCACGACCAGTCCACCAATGAAGTCCTACGTACTACATAAGAACTGCAGTAGGTCCTAGGCAGCGTCCAGAGCTCTGGGATGGTCGTCGGTCAGCTCCATGCTGGTAGTCCACCACCACAGGTACCACCTGGGTCCCATCAGGAATCTCCACGGGCATGGAAATGGGAGAGTGGTCATAGTAAATTGTACAGGTCGACAAGAATGTCACAAATCACAACACTCCCCCATGACCCGATGTTATGCATGTCCATACGCCTGCAACACTGAAATGAGTAGAACAAGTGCAGAAACAGTCATGACACAAACACAGACACAGTCCACACTCAACCACTCTCAGGCAAGGGGCGAAGCCCAACAGAATGAATGGCCATCAGAATCTTCCCCCGTGCCAGTGCCTTCGTCAAGAAGTTAGCATGCTACATGTCAGTGTCAACGCATGCGACAGAGATCACGTGTTACTCCACCAGATCACGCACAAAGTGATGCTCAACCGCAATGTGCTTCGTGCGAGCGTGAAAGACAACAGAGTTCTCAGCAATGGCAAGAGCACTCTGGTTGTTGCACCGAAGCACAATGGCAAGTACTTAGTGACCCAGCTCAAGGAACACGCGTAGCAGCCCCACTGCCTCAGCAGTCCTTGCACCCGGAGTAACATACTTTGCCTCTGACGAGCTACGTGCGATGTAGCGCTGCTTTCCGCTGTGCCAGGACTCAACGGTACCACTGAGTAGGAACACGTAACCGGTGCGACTGCGTCCATCTGGACTCGAGGCCTAGTCGCTGTCGGTCCATCGGTCAAGAACCACCAAACACTGCCGGCGAAAACAGAGTCCGAGGTATAGTGTGGAGACCACGTACCACACTACTCGCACAGCAGCATGAAGGGCTCTAGCACGTGGAGCGTGTGAAAACTGTGTGAGGACGTTGGCGGCAAAGGCGATGTCGGGGCGTGTGGTAGTAGCCACATACATCAGAGATCCGATGAGACGGAGGTAAAAGGTCACATCCACTGTCCCTCCCAGCTGTGTGGGATCGTCCACCTTTAGCACATCTTGCATGTCAGGTGTGAGAGGTGTGGAGGCCGTGGGCACTGTTCCAAGGAGGTCACTGAAGTGCTTCCCCACAACACGTGCGTATCGGGCCTGATGCAAGAGAAGTGTCCGACGTCTACGGTCTCGCACGATCTCCATGCCAAGAAACACCGTTGCAGGACCAAGATCCTTCATCATATAGGCAGTCTGGAAGACCGCCTTGGCCTCCTTCGCGGCCTCCATGGAAGGAGACGCGATCAAAAGGTCATCCACATAGACCAGGATGGCGGTGAACCGCTGAGGCGTCCGTCGGATGAAGAGAGAAGAATCTGTGTCGCTCTATATATATCCCGCACGAGTCAGGATGCCAGTCATCTCTTGGTTCCAACAGCGAGGAGACTGCTTGAGGCCGTACAAGGACTTGCGCAAGCGCCAGACCTTGTCACCGTCCTCAAAGCCTGGTGGCTGAGCCACGTAAATCTCCTCATCCAGAGAGCCATGCAGGAACACATTGTTCACGTCCATCCGATGCAGTTCCCAGTCATGCTGAGCCACTACACCGAAGAGAACGCGAGCTGCGGTCATGCGGCCGACAAGGGCAAAGGTGTCAGTGTAATCGTTACCCTCAATATGAGAGTACCCCTTGACGACCAAGCGAGCCTCGTGGCGTTCTAGTGAGCCATTTAGCTTCACTTTCTTGCGAAAGACCCACTAGACTTGAATAGCCTTCCTTCCAGGTGGAAACCCGACTAGTTTGTAGACTCCGTGCTCTTGGATGGCGGGAAGATCATCCTTGTAGGCAGCATGCCAGGCGTCTGCATCTTGTGATGAGAGAGCTTCCCCCCAGTGTGCCCGAATGAGGCGCCATAGAGGGGGAGCTCTAAGTGGTGAGTGCACACGCCCTAGTTCTTGGCCTGCCTACCACAAGGTCAGTTGCTACATCATAGGCGATATGAAACTCGCGAATGACGAGATCGTGCCCTACAAGGCACAATGGATACACCTATGTGTGATCGGAGCGGACACTCAGGTCTAGGGCCTTTGTGCCGGGATCACAACTCGCGATACTGCAAGTGGGGCGCCTGGGTGCGGGATATGACACTCGCTGGACTCCGGAGACCAATGGTCAAAGACAACCGCCGAGCTCACACGAGGAACCTAGGCTCGAGGGACTTACCTCAGGCTCAGAGACAGGCACGACCACCGCTCGTGAGGACTGAGGCAGAGGAGCAGATGATGCAATGTGATGAGATGCATGTGTGGAAGACACGGAACTGGGTGTGACAGTAGGAGCAGGAGGCGAGGCTGGACTGCGTACGGAATTAGGACTACTGGTGGATACAGGTACAGAGTCATGGGTACCTGTGGGGTGCGAGGGAACAGGGGTAGAAGTCGGTTGTGCTGGAGAGGTCTCTGGGCCGACAACGATGATCTGTAGGTTATGAAGAGTCGGAGACCGAGAAGTGGAGGGGGCTCGAACGGACACATGAGCCGGGCGAGGGATGCTAGCAGACCCAGACTCCCCCATCCGTCGAGAAGCCTCACACGTAGGAACGTGCGTGACAGACAACGATGTGATCGAGGTAAGATCACGGTAGGTAATAAACTCAAAGAAGAGCGTGTTGCGGGACTCAACAATGCGACGACGGGCGGGGTCCCAGAGTTGCCAGGCCTTGGACTGCGGGGAGATGCCCACGAAGGCACACATGCGGCCCCGCAGCGAGACCTTGGACCCCTACTGGTTGTCAGTGTACCACACAGAAGCCAAGGATCCCCAGACATGAGCGAGACACAGGTCAGCACGGTGGCCAAACCAGAGCTCGTACGGTGTAATGTGGTCTAGAAGAGGACCGTGCGGGAGGCGGTTCCAGACCCACGTCATATAGGCGAATCCTTCAAAGGCAAAGGACTCTGGAAGACAACATTCAGACCTCATAACGCGAACCACATCGTCCATGGTGCGGTTCCACCATTCATAGACACCGTTCTCATGGGGATTAGCAAGAGCGGAGACCTAGTGAAAAACCCCGTGCTCGGCGAAGAAACTGTCCATTTCGCAAAGAAACTCGCCGTCGTGATCCGAACAAAAGGTATACAGCGTGTGACGAGACCGACGCTCAGCCATCACAAGCCAAAGGTGAACCGCGAGAGCGGCATCACTCTTCAAGCGCAGGCTGTAGACCCATCGCATCTTGGTGAAGTCATCAGTTAGAGTCAGGACGTATCGGCCTCGATCGGACACAGACTCGACAGGAAGAGGACCGAGAAGATCCGAATGGACCAACTCGAGAGAAGAGCGTGAGAGCGAGAGTCAGGGTAGGTGCAACGACACATCTTACCCTCAGCGCAGAACAGACAATTGGTCTTTGGCGGCTTCTCAAAAGAAGTTACGTCAAGACCGAGTGTGGGCTGTGTCCGAATGAGCTTCGACATAGTGTTGGAGCCCACATGACATAGGCGATGATGCAGTAGTCGCTGGTGCTCAAGAGACAGAACACAAGTGAAAAACACACGAGCAAGAGGAGAGGGAAAGCAAGAAGAAGAAGGAATCCAAGAAACACGATAGAGATCATCCACAATAGAAGCACGAAGGGCAAAAGTGCGAGTATGAATAGCTGTCACAGTCGCGAAGTCTGCAGTGTGCTCCACAGAGAGTCCCATCAGTGTGCATGCATGCACGGAAAGCAAACTGAGCTCAAGATCAGGCACAAAGAGCATCTCGGAATGATTTAGGGGGCCAGACGGACCATCGAAGCACACAACCCTGGACCGGCATGGAATGACCAGAGCCTGTGCGAACATAGCAAACAGACGCAATAGGAACGAGAACAACAAAGTCACAACGAAGATATGTCATGTGATGAGTGGCACCAGAATCGATGATCCAAGTGCCACCGGGATCACGACCGGAGGGCATCACTGTATAACGGGCAATGGAAAACTCGGCCTCAGATGGGCGCTGTACGATAGGTGAGGAGGAACGACGAAGGGCACAAAGGCGAGACTCATGAAGCCAATCGGTTTTGTCAGGCCCATCATCATCACATACCAGCTATGCCCCCAACACGAGTCATCACGAGCCATCATGAGCGACGTGAATGAACAAACAAATAGTCTTTGAACCACCCGGTTGTGACAACACACTCGCACCTCCCTGAAAGCAAAGCGCCAAAAGGTGATGGAGTTCGGGGATGGTGCAGTCACGCGGGTCCGCGTCGCCACTGCTCGCCGGTAGGGAAGCGGAAACTACTACAGTCGTGGTCGCCACGTGACCGGAGGCTGTGCTGCTCAACGTAGTCCGCTGCGCGTCTCGAGACTGAAGTCCACGAGTGATCCGCGCCTAATCCAGCGGATGTTGGCATTCGGTGTAGCAATGAGCGCCTCCATAGTTGTAGCAGTGGACATTACGTCCACTGCTACCGCTCAATGACTGCTTCTGGCCCGAACCATGCCTCTTCTTACCCTTCTTCCCTTGTGCCGCAGCTGCCACACCCTGGATCTGAGACCGGATAGCCGGGGTGGAAGGGGAAGAGGAGGGTGTGCCAGAGGATGAAGGAGTGGTCTGCAAGAAGGGGGTCGGAGGCGACGCAATGACCGTTGCAGCAAGGGAACTATCCTGATGGGCAACAGCTGCCTCGTGGGCGGAGGTCACGTGGAGGAAGAGCTGATGCGCCCAAGGAAGAAGCTGAAGAAAGGTGAAGGGCTTGAGCACGTCGTCGCTGTACCCCGAGAAGATGTTTGCGTGCTCAAGATGGACTCCGATCATGAGCGTGCAAAGCGCCCAGAGTTGTGTGCCTCCTGAAGTCCAAAGGCACGTGTAGATGCACATGGCACGCCGCAAGTAATCAACTGCGGACTTGGCCGGTCCGTGACGAAGGGAGTGGAAAGTGCGAATGTGAGCTGCACGGGTTGCGTGCGTCTCTGTAGCAAGTAGAGACAACTAGATCCCAGAACTGACATGGATCAGCACCCACGCGTGTGCCAGCCTCTCCAAGGAAAGGGCGAAAGTCCACGACAGTCTCGCGTGACATGGCATTAAGGAGTCCGTGCATCGCCTGAGCCGTTGTCAGCACCTGAGCACGGTCCGTGACCAGATACGGTTTGTGATAGTAGGGCCACACCCCCTCGGAAGTAGCCCAGACCTGGAAGAGGGTCTCCCAGCGGTCAAAGCCGTCCTCACTGACATAGTGTGGAGGTTGTGTCTCGAAATCCTTGGGTTCCCGCTCCGTGTGGAGAGCAACCACAAGCTAAGAAGGACGAGCGATGGAGAAGACACCGGGACGAGGAAAGTTGCCAAAGTAGGGATGAGGCAAGGATCGGATCTCCGGGAACAGGGAACCGGGACATGTCTGAAGTTGGCGGAGACGATCCTGAAGCTTGCGAATCTCCCTCTGATGGGTGTTATGCTCCATACCTGGCATGCCAGGGTCCTCATCCAAAGGATCCAAAAGTGGCGGGTCCTATCCTGCTGCTCTCCTCGGTGTAGATGCAGACTGCTAAGCAGAAGGTATGGCACCGCCGACTCCTCCGGATTTATGCTGTGGGGTTGTGGTCTGACCACGAGTAAGGTCAGTGAGCGCACGGATGGCGTCAGTCTGTTGCTGTTACTCACGACGCATCTTATCCTGCTGACTCCGCAGGTCCGCAATGGCCTGCGAGCGTGGGCTCATGACCCCTGAGGAGGAGAAGGAGGAGGAGGGATCTAGTGGTCTTTTGTCCTTGTCACCTGTCGGAGCCATGTCAGTGCTCAGTAAGAACCATGATGTCAAAACTGGTTGGATTTCAGAACCTTCAGCGACTCTCGAGCTGCTGAAACTCTGGCAATTAACCAACCTCAAAATTTAACCAAGGTAGGTGCTGACATCAACAGCAGTTTGCTGACATCAGTAGGGGTTTGTTGACATCAGCACGGACCTGATGACATCAGTAATGAAAATGCTGATGTCAGCACAGTTTTTTCTGGGTTGAAAATCCCTGTGGCTGTTGGGCGGCTGCTCCGCAGCAGCCGCGCAGAAGCTGCGAGGAAGCTCCGTAGCAACTTCCGCTCAGCTACTGCCCCTACTACGTTTGCGCCTGCAACAGCAGTAGCGCAGCTGCTTGCACAGTTGTGGCAACAATTACGCACTGTTGTTGTGTCGTGGCGCTACTACGCGCTACTCTAGCTACGCGCTTCTGCTACTGCACGCTGCTGCTGTCGCTCTGTTGCTGCCGCTGCTCGCTGCTGTTGCTGCTTCTCAATGCTACTGCTGCTGCTTGCAACCGTAGCGCTGCTATGCGCTTCTCCTGCTGGGTGATGCTACTACTCCTACGTGCTGCTACTGCCGCATACTACTGCTATTGCTGTCTGCCGCTACAGCTGCGGCCAACTGCCGCCGCTACTAGCGCCAATGCCAGCAGCTGCTAGCGGCTGCCACCTAGTACAGCTGTCGCTTGCTCATGCTAGCGGATACTGGTGATGCACTCTCATGTGTTGGAGGTGGATAACGCCACCGGCAGTCGAGTGACGTCCACAGGTCCTTATCGATCGGCTGCAGCGGTGACGCTCACTGCTGCTGCTCTGCTGTGTCTCTACTGCGGGCTCGGCGGACGCTGCTGCTGCTGCTGCAGCGGTGGCTGCTGGTGTTGTGGCGGCGGCTACTGCTGTCGCTGCTGCTGCTGCTGCTGCTGCTGCAGTGGCTGTTGTTGTTGCTGTGGTGGCGGCTGCTGCTGCTGCTGCTGCGACTGCTGCTGCCGCTGTGGTGATGATGGCGGTGGTCGACGTTGACCGCTGACGGCGCTGCCCTCGGCAGCTGCGTCGGCAGCCACACTGGGGGAGGTTTGCTTCGGCATGGCAACCGGTTTCTTCCCCT